>JAPQNM010002571.1:0-14377 GCA_029783475.1 Metacarcinus magister | reverse complement strand
TTCATTTTACTGCGTAATTATTAGTCATAGAACAAATATTCATAATATCAGTTGTACAGTTTAATTAGGTCTATCAGATGCTGCAATGATATTTCCAATATCTCTAATAGCTTTCGAGAAAATGAGGAGGAAAGTCATGTTTTTATATAAATATTAAGTTTCATTTTACTGCGTAATTATTAGTCAGAGAACAAATATTCATAATATCAGTTGTACAGTTTAATTAGGTCTATCAGATGCTGCAATAATATTTCCAATATCTCTAATAGCTTTCGAGAAAATGAGGAGGAAAGTCATGTTTTTATATAAATATTAAGTTTCATTTTACTGCGTAATTATTAGTCATAGAACAAATATTCATAATGACAGTTGTACAGTTTAATTAGGTCTATCAGATGCTGCAATGATATTTCCAATATCTCTAATAGCTTTCGAAAAAATGAGGAGGAATGTCATGTTTTTATATAAATATTAAGTTTCATTTTACTGCGTAATTATTAGTCATAGAACAAATATTCATAATATCAGTTGTACAGTTTAATTAGGTCTATCAGATGCTGCAATGATATTTCCAATATCTCTAATAGCTTTCGGGAAAATGAGGTGGAAAGTCATGTTTATATATAAATATTAAGTTTCATTTTACTGCGTAATTATTAGTCATAGAACAAATATTCATAATGACAGTTGTACAGTTTAATTAGGTCTATCAGATGCTGCAATTATATTTCCAATATCTCTAATAGCTTTCAAGAAAATGACGAGGAAAGTCATGTTTTTATATAAAAATAAGGTTTTATTTTACTGCGTAATTATTAGTCATGGAACAAATATACATATCAGTTGTACAGTTGAATTAGGTATATCAGATGATGCAATGATATTTCCAATATCTCTAATAGCTTTCGAGAAAACGAGGAAGAAAGTAATTTAAAAAAAAGTAAAATTCAGTATTTATTAGTACTAGTGAAAATATTCATAATGACGGTAGTAGATTTTAATTAGGTCTATCAGATGCTGCAATAATATTTCCAATATCTCTAATAGCTTTCGAGAAAATGACGAGGAAAGTCATGTTTATATATAAATATTAAGTTTCATTTTACTGCGTAATTATTAGTCATAGAACAAATATTCATAATGACAGTTGTACAGTTTAATTAGGTCTATCAGATGCTGCAATGATATTTCCAATATCTCTAATAGCTTTCGGGAAAATGAGGAGGAAAGATGTTTTTATATAAATATTAAGTTTCATTTTACTGCGTAATTATTAGTCATAAAACAAATATTCATAATTACAGTTGTACAGTTTAATTAGGTGTATCAGATGCTGTAATGATATTTTCAATATCTCTAATAGCTTTCGAGAAAATTAGAAGGAAAGTCATGTTTTTATATAAATATTAAGTTTCATTTTACTGCGTAATTATTAGTCATAGAACAAATATTCATAATGACTGTTGTACAGTTTAATTAGGTGTATCAGATGCTGCAATGATATTTCCAATATCTCTAATAGCTTTCGGGAAAATGTTGACGTTCAGGGCGATATTAATGATAAAAATAAATATTATTGATAAAATAAATAATAATGATAAAAATAAATATTTATGATAAAAATATATATTAATGATAAAAATATATATTAATGATAAAAATATATATTAATGATAAAAATATATATTAATGATAAAAATAAGTATCAATGATAAAAATAAATATTAATGATAAAAATATATATTAATGATAAAAATATATATTAATGATAAAAATATATATTAATGATAAAAAATAAATATTAGTGATAAAAATAAATATTAATGATAAAAATAAATATTAATGATAAAAATATATATTAATGATAAAAATAAATATTAGTGATAAAAATATATATTAATGATAAAAATATATAATAATGATAAACATAAATATTAATGATAAAAATAAATATTAATGATAAAAATAAATAATAATGATAAAAATAAATATTAATGATAAAAATATATATTAATGATAAAAATATATATTAATGATAAAAATATATATTAATGATAAAAATAAATATTAATGATAAAAATATATATTAATGATAAAAATAAGTATTAATGATAAAAATAAATATTAATGATAAAAATATATATTAATGATAAAAATAAATAATAATGATGAAAATAAATATTAATGATAAAAATATATATTAATGATAAAAATATATATTAATGATAAAAATATATATTAATGATACAAATATATATTAATGATAAGAATATATATTATTGATAAAAAATATAAATTAATGATAAAAATATATATTAATGATAAAAATAAATATTAATGATAAAAATAAATAATAATGATAAAAATAAATATTTATGATAAAAATAAATATTAATGATAAAAATATATATTAATGATAAAAATATATATTAATGATAAAAATATATATTAATGATAAAAATATATATTAATGATAAAAATATATGTTAATGATAAAAATAAGTATTAATGATAAAAATAAATATTAATGATAAAAATATATATTAATGATAAAAATATATATTAATGATAAAAATAAATATTAATGATAAAGATATATATTAATGATAAAAATATATATTAATGATAAAAATATATATTAATGATAAAAATAAATATTAATGATAAAAATAAATATTAATGATAAAAATATATATTAATGATAAAAATATGTATTAATGATAAAAAATAAATATTAATGATAAAAATAAATATTAATGATTAAAATATATATTAATGATAAAAATAAATATTAATGATAAAAATATATATTAATGATAAAAATATACATTAATGATAAAAATATATATTAATGATAAAAAATAAATATTAATGATAAAAATATATATTAATGATAAAAATATATATTAATGATATAAATAAATATTAATGATAAAAATAAATATTAATCATAAAAATATATATTAATGATAAAAATAAATATTAATGATAAAAATAAATATTAATGATAAAAATAAATAATAATGATAAAATTAAATATTAATGATAAAAATATATATTAATGATAAAAATATATATTAATGATAAAAATAAATATTAATGATCAAAATATATATTAATGATAAAAATAAATATTAATGATAAAAATATATATTAATGATAAAAATATACATTAATGATAAAAATATATATTAATGATAAAAAATAAATATTAATGGTAAAAATATATATTAATGATAAAAATAAATATTAATGATAAAAATATATATTAATGATATAAATAAATATTAATGATAAAAATAAATATTAATCATAAAAATATATATTAATGATAAAAATAAATATTAATGATAAAAATAAATATTAATGATAAAAATAAATAATAATGATAAAATTAAATATTAATGATAAAAATATATATTAATGATAAAAATATATATTAATGATAAAAATAAATATTAATGATAAAAATATATATTAATGATACAAATATATATTAATGATAAGAATATATATTAATGATAAAAAATATAAATTAATGATAAAAATATATATTAATGATAAAAAATAAATATTAATGATAAAAATAAATAATAATGATAAAAATAAATATTTATGATAAAAATAAATATTAATGATAAAAATATATATTAATGATAAAAATATATATTAATGATAAAAATATATATTAATGATAAAAATATATATTAATGATAAAAATATATGTTAATGATAAAAATAAGTATTAATGATAAAAATAAATATTAATGATAAAAATATATATTAATGATAAAAATATATATTAATGATAAAAATAAATATTAATGATAAAAGATATATATTAATGATAAAAATATATATTAATGATAAAAATATATATTAATGATAAATATAAATATTAATGATAAAAATAAATATTAATGATAAAAATATATATTAATGATAAAAATATGTATTAATGATAAAAAATAAATATTAATGATAAAAATAAATATTAATGATTAAAATATATATTAATGATGAAAATAAATATTAATGATAAAAATATATATTAATGATAAAAATATATATTAATGATAAAAATATATATTAATGATAAAAATAAATATTAATGATAAAAATATATATTAATGATAAAAATAAATATTAATGATAAAAATATATATTAATGATATAAATAAATATTAATGATAAAAATAAATATTAATCATAAAAATATATATTAATGATAAAAATAAATATTAATGATAAAAATAAATATTAATGATAAAAATAAATAATAATGATAAAATAAATATTAATGATAAAAATATATATTAATGATAAAAATATATATTAATGATAAAAATAAATATTAATGATAAAAATATATATTAATGATAAAAATATATATTAATGATAAAAATAAATATTAATGATAAAAATAAATATTAATGATAAAAATATATATTAATGATAAAAATAAATATTAATGATAAAAATATAAATTAATGATAAAAATATATATTAATGATAAAAATAAATATTAATGATAAAAATATATATTAATGATAAAAATATACATTAATGATAAAAATATATATTAATGATAAAAATAAATATTAATGATAATAAATAATAATGATAAAAATAAATATTAATGATAAAAATATATATTAATGATAAAAATATATATTAATGATAAAAATAAATATTAATGATAAAAATAAATATTAATGATAACAATAAATATTAATGATAAAAATATATATTAATGATAAAAATAAATATTAATGATAAAAATATATATTAATGATAAAAAATAAATATTAATGATAAAAATATATATTAATGATAAAAATATATATTAATGATAAAAATATATATTAATGATAAAAATATATATTAATGATAAAAATATATATTAATGATAAAAAATATATATTAATGATAAAAATATATATTAATGATAAAAATATATATTAATGATAAAAATATATATTAATGATAAAATATATATTAATGATAAAAATAAATATTAATGATAAAAATATATATTAATGATAAAAATATATATTAATGATAAAAATAAATATTAATGATAAAAATAAATATTATGATAAAAATAAATATTAATGATAAAAATAAATATTAATGATAAAAATATATATAATGATAAAAATTTATAAAAATATATATTAATGATAAAAATATATATTAATGATAAAATATATATTAATGATAAAAATAATATTAATGATAAAAATAAATATTAATGATAAAAATATATATAATGATAAAAATAAATATTAATGATAAAAATATATTAATGATAAAATAATATTAATGATAAAAATAATATTAATGATAAAAATATATATTAATGATAAAATATATATTAATGATAAAAATAATATTAATGATAAAAATAAATATTAATGATAACAATAAATATTAATGATAAAAATATATATTAATGATAAAAATAAATATTAATGATAAAAATATATATTAATGATAAAAAATAAATATTAATGATAAAAATATATATTAATGATAAAAATATATATTAATGATAAAAATATATATTAATGATAAAAATATATATTAATGATAAAAATATATATTAATGAAAAAAATATATATTAATGATAAAAATATATATTAATGATAAAAATATATATTAATGATAAAAATATATATTAATGATAAAACTATATATTAATAATAAAAATAAATATTAATGATAAAAATATATATTAATGATAAAAATATATATTAATGATAAAAATAAATATTAATGATAAAAATAAATATTATTGATAAAAATAAATAATAATGATAAAAATAAATATTTATGATAAAAATATATATAAATGATAAAAATTTATAAAAATATATATTAATGATAAAAATATATATTAATGATAATAATATATATTAATGATAAAAATAAATATTAATGATAAAAATAAATATTAATGATAAAAATAAATAATAATGATAAAAATAAATATTTATGATAAAAATATATATTAATGATGAAAATATATATTAATGATAAAAATATATATTAATGATAAAAATATATATTAATGATAAAAATATATATTAATGATAAAAATATATATTAATGATGAAAATAAGTATTAATGATAAAAATAAATATTAATGATAAAAATATATATCAATGATAAAAATATATATTAATGATAAAAAATAAATATTAATGATAAAGATATATATTAATGATAAAAATAAATATTAGTGATAAAAATATAAATTAATGATAAAAATATATATCAATAATAAAAATAAATATTAGTGATAAAAATATATATTAATGATAAAAATATACATTAATGATAAAAATATATATTAATGATAAAAATAAATATTAATGATAATAAATAATAATGATAAAAATAAATATTAATGATAAAAATATATATTAATGATAAAAATATATATTAATGATAAAAAATAAATATTAATGATAAAAATAAATATTAATGATAACAATAAATATTAATGATAAAAATATATATTAATGATAAAAATAAATATTAATGATAAAAATATATATTAATGATAAAAAATAAATATTAATGATAAAAATATATATTAATGATAAAAATATATATTAATGATAAAAATATATATTAATGATAAAAATATATATTAATGATAAAAATATATATTAATGAAAAAAATATATATTAATGATAAAAATATATACTAATGATAAAAAATAAATATTAATGATAAAAATAAATATTATTATAAAAATATATATTAATGATAAAAATAAATATTAATGATAAAAATAAATATTAATGATAAAATTAAATAATAATGATAAAAATAAATATTAAAAATAAAAATATATATTAATGATAAAAATATATATTAATGATAAAAATATATATTAATGATAAAAAATAAATATTATTGATAAAAATAAATATTAGTGATAAAAATAAATAATAATGATAAAAATAAATATTAATGATAAAAATAAATATTGGCGCTAATATGTCCACTGAAGACTATTTAAGAAGGAAGACACAGAGGAGGAGGAGGAGGAGGAGGAGGAGTGGGAGGAGGAGGGGGAGGGGGAAGAGGGGGAGAATATTATGATTTTGCTGTAGGAGTTTGGAGAGAGGGAGAGAGAGAGAGAGAGAGAGAGAGAGAGAGAGAGAGCGCGATAGAGATAGAGAGATAAATAGAGAGAATAAATAGTTTTAGGCGTATCACACATGCGTATATAGTGTTTAATATTATAGTAATGATGAAACTGAGTCCAGATTCGTGTTCAGTTTGACTGAAAACCCTTAGGTACAAATTTTCATGAAATTCTGAGGTGTGGAAACTTTTCACGAAATTTTCAAGGGTGTCACCTTAGATTTTTTTCATGAAATCATGTTTTTCAAAATAACTCGAAAAGTATGAGGTTTACGTAAAAAACATACGTAATAGTAAATATAGAGCAGAAGACGCCCGTTCCTTTGAGCTTTACTAGAATGTAATTGGAATGTAAGTAATGGAGATATTGATATATTTGTATTTTACACGAAACTTCTACATAATTACATTTTTCTCCTAAACCAAAAGAATAATTTACAAACGGATGACACCATCAGATAGAACTTGTCAAGCTGAACAACATTGTTTCTATACATCTTTGTTGTAGGACTAAAACTTTACTTGTAAAATGACTAAACTATTTTGGACTCAAATTCTGGTGGAAATCTTCGGGCCAAAAATTTCACAAATCCATTTTCATCACAAATCCACGAAAACTTATATTGAAGTTAAAGGTTTTGAAATTAATAATAATACATGTTAAGGAAGTGTTGCTGTTGGAGTAAATAAATATTAATAATTATAATAATAAATATTAATGATAAAAATAAATATTAATGATAAAAATAAATATTAATGATAAAAATAAATAATAATGATAAAAATATATATTAATGATAAAAATAAATATTAATGATAAAAATATATATTAATGATAAAAATATATATTAATGATAAAAATATATATTAATGATAAAAAATAAATATTAATGATATAAATAAATATTAATGATAAAAATATATATTAATGATAAAAATAAATATTAATGATAAAAATATATATTAATGATAAAAATATATATTAATGATAAAAATATATATTAATGATAAAAATATATATTAATGATAAAACTATATATTAATAATAAAAATAAATATTAATGATAAAAATATATATTAATGATAAAAATATATATTAATGATAAAAATAAATATTAATGATAAAAATAAATATTATTGATAAAAATAAATAATAATGATAAAAATAAATATTTATGATAAAAATATATATTAATGATAAAAATTGATAAAAATATATATTAATGATAAAAATATATATTAATGATAATAATATATATTAATGATAAAAATAAATATTAATGATAAAAATAAATATTAATGATAAAAATAAATAATAATGATAAAAATAAATATTTATGATAAAAATATATATTAATGATAAAAATATATATTAATGATGAAAATATATATTAATGATAAAAATATATATTAATGATAAAAATATATATTAATGATAAAAATATATATTAATGATAAAAATATATATTAATGATAAAAATATATATTAATGATGAAAATAAGTATTAATGATAAAAATAAATATTAATGATAAAAATATATATTAATGATAAAAATATATATTATTGATAAAAATATATATTAATGATAAAAATAAATATTAATGATAAAAATATATATTAATGATAAAAATATATTTTAATGATAAAAATAAATATTAATGATAAAAATAAATATTAATGATAAAAGTAAATATTAATGATAAAAATAAATATTAATGATAAAAATAAATATTAATGATAAAAATAAATATTAATGATAAAAATAAATATTAATGATAAAAATATATATTAATGATAAAAATATATATTAATGATAAAAATATATATTAATGATAAAAATAAGTATTAATGATAAAAATAAATATTAATGATATATATATATATATATATATATATATATATATATATATATATATATATATATATATATATTAATGATAAAAATATATATTAATGATAAAAAATAAATATTAATGATAAAAATATATATTAATGATAAAAATATATATTAATGATAAAAAATAAATATTAGTGATAAAAATATATATTAATGATAAAAATATATATTAATGTTAAAAATATATATTAATGATAAAAATAAATATTAATGATAAAAATAAATATTAATGATAAAAATAAATAATAATGATAAAAATAAATATTAATGATAAAAATAAATATTAATGATAAAAATAAATAATAATGATAAAAATAAATATTAATGATAAAAATATATATTAATGATACAAATATATATTAATGATAAAAATAAATATTAATGATAAAAAATAAATATTAATGATAAAAATAAATATTAATGATAAAAATATATATTAATGATACAAATATATATTAATAATAAAAATAAATATTAATGATAAAAATAAATATTAGTGATAAAAATAAATAATAATGATAAAAATAAATATTAATGATAAAAATAAATATTAATGATAAAAATAAATATTAATGATAAAAAATAAATATTAATGAAAAAAATAAATATTAATGATAAAAATAAATATTAATGATAAAAATATATATTGGCGCTAATTGGTCCACTGAAGACTATTTAAGAAGGAAGACACAAAGGAGGAGGAGGAGGAGGAGGAGGAGGAGGAGGAGGAGGAGGAGGAGGGGGAGGGGGAGGAGGGGGAGAATATTATGATTTTGCTGTAGGAGTTTGGAGAGAGGGAGAGAGAGAGGAGAGAGAGAGAGAGAGAGAGGAGAGAGAGGAGAGAGAGAGAGGAGAGAGAGAGAGAGAGAGAGAGAGAGAGAGAGAGAGAGAGAGGAGAGAGAGAGAGAGAGAGAGAGAGAGAGAGAGAGAGAGAGAGAGAGAGAGAGAGAGAGAGAGAGAGAGAGAGAGAGAGCGCGAGAGAGATAGAGAGAATAAATAGTTTTAGGCGTATCACACATGCGTATATAGTGTTTAATATTATAGTAATGATGAAACTGAGTCCAGATTCGTGTTCAGTTTGACTGAAAACCTTTAGGTACAAATTTTCATGAAATTCTGAGGTGTGGAAATTTTTCACAGTTTAATTTTTTACAGTTTAATTAGGTCTATCAGATGCTGCAATTATATTTCCAATATCTCTAATAGCTTTCAAGAAAATGACGAGGAAAGTCATGTTTTTATATAAAAATACGGTTTTATTTTACTGCGTAATTATTAGTCATAGAACAAATATTCATATCAGTTGTACAGTTGAATTAGGTATATCAGATGATGCAATGATATTTCCAATATCTCTAATAGCTTTCGAGAAAACGAGGAAGAAAGTAATTTTAAAAAAAGTAAAATTCAGTATTTATTAGTACTAGTGAAAATATTCATAATGACAGTAGTAGATTTTAATTAGGTCTATCAGATGCTGCAATAATATTTCTAATATCTCTAATAGCTTTCGAGAAAATGACGAGGAAAGTCATGTTTATATATAAATATTAAGTTTCATTTTACTGCGTAATTATTAGTCATAGAACAAATATTCATAATGACAGTTGTACAGTTTAATTAGGTCTATCAGATGCTGCAATGATATTTCCAATATCTCTAATAGCTTTCGAAAAAATGAGGAGGAAAGTCATGTTTTTATATAAATATTAAGTTTCATTTTACTGCGTAATTATTAGTCATAGAACAAATATTCATAATATCAGTTGTACAGTTTAATTAGGTCTATCAGATGCTGCAATGATATTTCCAATATCTCTAATAGCTTTCGGGAAAATGAGGTGGAAAGTCATGTTTATATATAAATATTAAGTTTCATTTTACTGCGTAATTATTAGTCATAGAACAAATATTCATAATGACAGTTGTACAGTTTAATTAGGTCTATCAGATGCTGCAATTATATTTCCAATATCTCTAATAGCTTTCAAGAAAATGACGAGGAAAGTCATGTTTTTATATAAAAATACGGTTTTATTTTACTGCGTAATTATTAGTCATAGAACAAATATTCATATCAGTTGTACAGTTGAATTAGGTATATCAGATGATGCAATGATATTTCCAATATCTCTAATAGCTTTCGAGAAAACGAGGAAGAAAGTAATTTTAAAAAAAGTAAAATTCAGTATTTATTAGTACTAGTGAAAATATTCATAATGACAGTAGTAGATTTTAATTAGGTCTATCAGATGCTGCAATAATATTTCCAATATCTCTAATAGCTTTCGAGAAAATGAGGAGGAAAGTCATGTTTTATATAAAATATAAGTTTCATTTTACTGCGTAATTATTAGTCATAGAACAAATATTCATAATATCAGTTGTACAGTTTAATTAGGTCTATCAGATGCTGCAATGATATTTCCAATATCTCTAATAGCTTTCGAGAAAATGAGGAGGAAAGTCATGTTTTGAAAAAAATATTAAGTTTCATTTTACTGCGTAATTATTAGTCATAGAACAAATATTCATAATGACAGTAGTACAGTTTTAATTAGGTCTATCAGATGCTGCAATAATATTTCCAATATCTCTAATAGCTTTCGAGAAAATGAGGAGGAAAGTCATGTTTTTATATAAAAATTAAGTTTCATTTTACTGCGTAATTATTAGTCATAGAACAAATATTCATAATGACAGTTGTACAGTTTAATTAGGTCTATCAGATGCTGCAATGATATTTCCAATATCTCTAATAGCTTTCGAGAAAATGAGGAGGAAAGTCATGTTTTTATATAAATATTAAGTTTCATTTTACTGCGTAATTATTAGTCATAGAACAAATATTCATAATATCAGTTGTACAGTTTAATTAGGTCTATCAGATGCTGCAATGATATTTCCAATATCTCTAATAGCTTTCGAGAAAATGAGGAGGAAAGTCATGTTTTTATATAAATATTAAGTTTTATTTTACTGCGTAATTATTAGTCATAGAACAAATATTCATAATGACAGTTGTACAGTTTAATCAGGTCTATCAGATGCTGCAATGATATTTCCAATATCTCTAATAGCTTTCGAGAAAATGAGGAGGAAAGTCATGTTTATATATAAATATTAAGTTTCATTTTACTGCGTAATTATTAGTCATAGAACAAATATTCATAATGACAGTTGTACAGTTTAATTAGGTCTATCAGATGCTGCAATTATATTTCCAATATCTCTAATAGCTTTCAAGAAAATGACGAGGAAAGTCATGTTTTTATATAAAAATACAGTTTTATTTTACTGCGTAATTATTAGTCATAGAACAAATATTCATAATGACAGTTGTACAGTTTAATCAGGTCTATCAGATGCTGCAATGATATTTCCAATATCTCTAATAGCTTTCGAGAAAATGAGGAGGAAAAGTCATGTTTTTATATAAATATTAAGTTTCATTTTACTGCGTAATTATTAGTCATAGAACAAATATTCATAATATCAGTTGTACAGTTTAATTAGGTCTATCAGATGCTGCAATAATATTTCCAATATCTCTAATAGCTTTCGAGAAAATGAGGAGGAAAGTCATGTTTTTATATAAATATTAAGTTTCATTTTACTGCGTAATTATTAGTCATAGAACAAATATTCATAATGACAGTTGTACAGTTTAATCAGGTCTATCAGATGCTGCAATGATATTTCCAATATCTCTAATAGCTTTCGAGAAAATGAGGAGGAAAGTCATGTTTTTATATAAATATTAAGTTTCATTTTACTGCGTAATTATTATTCATAGAACAAATATTCATAATATCAGTTGTACAGTTTAATTAGGTCTATCAGATGCTGCAATTATATTTCCAATATCTCTAATAGCTTTCGAGAAAATGAGGAGGAAAGTCATGTTTTTATATAAAAATACGGTTTTATTTTACCGAGTAATTATTAGTCATGGAACAAATATTCATAATATCAGTTGTACAGTTGAATTAGGTATATCAGATGATGCAATGATATTTCCAATATCTCTAATAGCTTTCGAGAAAATGAGGAAGAAAGTAATTGGAAAAAAAGTAAAATTCAGTATTTATTAGTACTAGTGAAAATATTCATAATGACAGTAGTAGATTTTAATTAGGTCTATCAGATTCTGCAATAATATTTCCAATATCTCTAATAGCTTTCGAGAAAATGAGGAGGAATGTCATGTTTTTATATAAAAATTAAGTTTCATTTTACTGCGTAATTATTAGTCATAGAACAAATATTCATAATGACAGTTGTACAGTTTAATTAGGTCTATCAGATGCTGCAATGATACTTCCAATATCTCTAATAGCTTTCGAGAAAATGACGAGGAAAGTCATGTTTTTATATAAATATTAAGTTTCATTTTACTGCGTAATTATTAGTCATAGAACAAATATTCATAATATCAGTTGTACAGTTTAATTAGGTCTATCTGATGCTGCAATGATATTTCCAATATCTCTAATAGCTTTCGAGAAAATGAGGAGGAAAGTCATGTTTTTATATAAATATTAAGTTTTATTTTACTGCGTAATTATTAGTCATAGAACAAATATTCATAATGACAGTTGTACAGTTTAATCAGGTCTATCTGATGCTGCAATGATATTTCCAATATCTCTAATAGCTTTCGAGAAAATGAGGAAAATCATGTTTTTATATAAATATTAAGTTTCATTTTACTGCGTAATTATTAGTCATAGAACAAATATTCATAATATCAGTTGTACAGTTTAATTAGGTCTATCAGATGCTGCAATAATATTTCCAATATCTCTAATAGCTTTCGAGAAAATGAGGAGGAAAGTCATGTTTTTATATAAATATTAAGTTTCATTTTACTGCGTAATTATTAGTCATAGAACAAATATTCATAATGACAGTTGTACAGTTTAATCAGGTCTATCAGATGCTGCAATGATATTTCCAATATCTCTAATAGCTTTCGAGAAAATGAGGAGGAAAGTCATGTTTTTATATAAATATTAAGTTTCATTTTACTGCGTAATTATTATTCATAGAACAAATATTCATAATATCAGTTGTACAGTTTAATTAGGTCTATCAGATGCTGCAATTATATTTCCAATATCTCTAATAGCTTTCGAGAAAATGAGGAGGAAAGTCATGTTTTTATATAAAAATACGGTTTTATTTTACCGAGTAATTATTAGTCATGGAACAAATATTCATAATATCAGTTGTACAGTTGAATTAGGTATATCAGATGATGCAATGATATTTCCAATATCTCTAATAGCTTTCGAGAAAATGAGGAAGAAAG
>JAPQNM010002565.1:10000-17300 GCA_029783475.1 Metacarcinus magister | reverse complement strand
ATTACAACCACATAGATAGTAGCTAGCGACTGTTGCATTGCTGCATGGCGGGAGTCTTGTAACGCGCCAGAATTGAAAAAGATATAAACAAAAACAGAAGAAACCTGAAAGGGCATATCTTCGTGGATCACATTTGTATGAAAGTACCTTTTGAGTTCTATGTTTAAAAATATAAATTAATAAAAACATTAGAAAATAATAAAATAAATAAACTGATATATAATAAATAAACAATAAAAATTAAATAAATTTGAATCAATAAATAAGCGCAAAAATATATATAAATTAATTTAAGGCAGTGCTGATGGCCAAAGAAAAGATAGTGATCTTTGTCATGCATGATTGCTGTATACAGCGGATCCAGGATAGGGAGTAGTTTCCCCTCCCTCCTTTTCAAGTGTGTTCTGTCCATGCATTCGCACGGTTCAGCTCGTGTGTGTTCCTGGTGTGTTCGTTCAGGACAACAACGCCGCAGGACTGTCCAGTGTGCCTCACTGTCTTTGAGGACACTTAATGACAAAAGACATCTGATGCAGATGCATAGATTTTTTGTTGGATTTCGAAGACATATGATACATACCTACCTCACTGGAATAATACGGAAAATATTAGTGAGTGCTAGAAATCTTCTCGTTCTGCATGTAGTAGTGGAGAGAGAACGCTAAAGTTCATGACAGACTAGATAGAAAAAATACCTAATAGCTACGCGAGGCACATATCTGTATTGCATCGGGGAGTAATACCGCCGGAACTCATGACAGGACGCCATCATTGCAGAAGGCAAAACATCTATATAAATTAGGTATCAAACTTTCATATACCAAAGAAGCAGCAAACAATGCCAGAGATAAACCTAAAAAGTTTTCAGGTTGTAAAATCACGAATCCCATGTTAAATTGCTTATGTTCTTGTAACTGCTCCTTATTTATGACTCAATTTCTTTCATACAAACATTTGTTAATCAGGAAGGATGAGATTAATGTTTGCTGTTGGTTGGTTATATACATATTAAAAAAATATTTTAAAGTTCGATGAACAAAAATGTAAACTTGACACAAAATACTTGTCAAAATCAAATCAACTTCAACAAAGAGTTGCTAAAGCAAAACTAAGTTCCTTCTCATACTTTATAAGCTGCAGTCGGAATATTTTGTCTAATAAGAAGTCGCAGCAAAGAAAGAGATATTTTGAACTTGCAGAAACCAGACGTTTTTGTTTTCGCGAACGAAAACACTGCAGTCATACTGCTTCGACATAGGCTTCATGAAATATTATGATTAGATGCAGTTGTTTTCTAATACTTGATTTATCTCTCTGTAATTCTCTTTTAGATTAAGTTTGCAGTAATAATTAATGAAATAGTGACACTCCTGACACGTTATAGGATATGTTCATTCACGAGGGCTACTAGGGTGCCAATTTTTATTTATGAACGAAAATAAACTATATAGTGACAAACTCTGAGTCGCGACTGTATGTTCCTACCAAGATGTGAGGTTCAGCGAGAAGAGAAGTTCTACTTTCGACTAAACTGGACTCCGTACTGAACAGTGCCCCCACCGGAACACCTCGTCCTTGTCTTGGGCGACTTCAATGCTGCACTGGCACTGAGAAGCTGGCTACGAGGTATGATATTAGTTACCATGGCTCTAGTACCAGGACACCACAGCTCTCTCTGAATTTGCAAAATCAAAGGTTGAGAATTGCAGGTTCTTGGATCAGGGACAGAGCTGTACCGCTGGACTTGGCTTAGCAATGCGGAGAGCAAGAGATGATCATCATCCTCGTCAGTACTCGTTGGAGGAATCCTCAGACTGCAGGGTTTTCCTGGAGTGCTGAGTATCTTTACAACTGTATCACAGGCTTGTTGTGGCACACTCATCTTCATGTCTAAGTCCAAAAGGATATGAGCAGATGTATCACAATGGCTTCCCTGAGAACTGAGAGATTTACATGTGCTCATGAGCATGCAGTGACAGTCTCATCACTTGAAGTGCTCAGCGCCGCTTGAGGACCGTAGAACATGGGATACCTTCAAACATTAAACTCTCGAGTGGGCTGCCAGTGGTGTACTGGGGAACGTCCCGAGTCACGGATGGCTTGCTTCGGCGAAGATGCAGGACAATATAGAGAAGAGTTGCACTGCCTAGCTGGACTTTGAACGGCCAGTACAGTCTCTGTCTCTATAGACTAGAACTCTTTGAGGAGAGACAAGGAGAGTATGTCAAGAGTCTTGAAGATGAGTGCTATCCAACAGCAGATGGTTGCCTGCGGAATTCAGATGAGGATGACAGGATGGCTCGTTGGGCTGAGTGATTTTGAGCATTGTTCACGTCACCACTTAAAGCGACAGCATTAAACACTGCGTTACAGGTGGTGGATTACTTGGAGCACCCTATTCAACGAAAAACTGCACCCTCTCTGATGAGTCAAAGCGGCGGTGGCAAAGTGATGAAGTGAAAGTAGCGAGGCATTTGTAACATCAGTCACAGAGCTGCTCAAGCTGGAGCGAGCCATGACTCCTGGTTGCATGCTGTTTTGACGGCTGTATGGCAGTCAGGTACCATTCTCTGACGGAAAAGGTGACAGGTCATCCTTATCTGAAAGGGAAGAGGACCATCAGACTATCAACAAATACAGCTGTTCAGAGCACCTGCAAAGTGCTCGCCCATCTGCTACTGATGTCAACGATATTGCAGTCACTTGCTGAAGTATTAGAGACCTGAACAGTCACGGTTCACTACTTGTAGATCACAACTGACTGTATCTAACACTAATGGCTGAGCGCTGACGTCGTTTTTATTTCGACAGGTGGATGCTTGCAGCCTATTTTGATTCAGGTGTTTGACTCAGTGCCTTACGAACACCCTGGGATATCTCTGTGTCCGCGGCAGGATTCCTTTCCTGCAGGGATATGGTCTTCTAACTGGCTTTAGTCGCGGTGGCAGCGCCCCACTTTCACGGCTGAACCTTACACTGAGAGAAGGTAGACGTTTTATTGCATTTTTCGATAGAACTGTGGTGCTCTAATTCAATTCTGGGTGGGTGTGAGCTCACACCCGCCTGCTATTTTCAGAAAAAACAAGAATGCGCGGAAAACGGTCGATTTACACACACACTTCATAATTTCTGTTCTGAGAGCCCCACATACAATGTTTTATAGTCTATAGGTATAGTTTTCAGGAGCACGGAATCCGATCTGCATTGGTTAATGGTTCAAGCATCCTAATAAGAAATACAAAACAAAAGATGGTGGTGCAAATTACACAAAAATGCTTATTTTTCCACATTTATTATGATAACATCTTGATGTATACTCACCTAAAGCATATTTTCTTTTTACTTGATGTTGAAACATTATATAGCCAAGCAAACTGATGCATGGAAATCTCAATTCTCCACACAATAAGACAGACACACACTGCCTCGGTAACACAACGGTAATTCGTGAAAATGCAATACAATCGGTGAATCTCAACTTCTACATGACATAAAGCCGTAAACGTATGGAATCTCACTAATTATTGATGATAGCATACACACCCTCAACTACTAGACCGAACATTACTCAAATGACTTACAACAAACATATAAAAAAGAAAATATGTAAATACTAGACTGACTAGTGAATACTACATGTTAACGCACCTCTTTCCAGCCAGCTTCGGTAGCGGGATTGGGGGAATGGCGGGAGGAAGCGCTTCTACTTTTCCCTATCCTCTCTAATAATAATAATATAGTAAGAGTAATAGTGAATCAGAACAGCTAAGTAGGACTATAAGTCTGTTGCTGTTTGTAGTATTACTTTGTAATCTTTTATAAAACCTTTTTGATTTTTCCTCATAATAGATTAAGCAACATTTGGTCTTAATGTAATTCAGTGACCAGACTTATACTGCGTATTCCAGGTGTGGCATCACACATGTTTGTTTTTTTACTGTGTCTGATGGTTTGTGATCAAATTCTCTTCAAATGAAGCCTAACATTGTAATTGTTTCTTTTACTTGTAGTTGCACACTGATTTCTGTTTTTTTTTTTTACATTACTACTAATGATAGAACAAATCTATCCTTAGGAATAGTGTAAAAATGAGCAATCAGTGTGCAACCACAAGTAAAAGGCAACTACAGTGTTAGGCTTCATTTCAAAAGAATTGGACCACAAAAAATCAGATGCAATAATAGAAAAAAAATCTTAAACGTATGTACAGCATGATGCCACACTTGGGATAATTCTGGTCACTGAATTACATTTATCCTTTGTCCTGCAGTGGACTCAAGTGGACTCATAGAGGCTCATGATGATTATGATAGTTCAAGGTCTTTTCAAATTAATTAATTAATTAATTAATTTTTTTAAACTTATTTTTGAATTTTGACAAGCTCTTAATCGCACATTTGCCTCTTAGTTTGGTGTTGTAGGGATACATTCTGGGTTATCAATTGTAGTATTATAATAACCAGACAGGGTGATAAAAGATGGTTTAAAGTCTCTTACTTTATTAGTCTAACAACAAAGCTCGAGTCAGGTTGGGTTTTGTACAGAAACAATGTTATTGGTGCAACAAGTACACAATCACCGAATGCACGACTCAGGATATGTGACTATGTGGCGTCTTCATATTACAAACAAAAGTGTGTTGTCCCTTCATAATAGTGTCAGACAACTCCAGAAAACATAAAAGAAGCTAAAAGCAATGTCTTCAGAATACCCAGTACAGTACACGGTTGGTTTAATGGACTAATTCAGCCAAGCATAGTTCCATTGTATTAAGCTTTTCACTAGATTGAGCATTCACTCTTTCCAATTTTTTTAGCACTTTAGCGATTTTACAAGGTTTTCACTGCACAAATAGGCCTAAAACAAAAATGAATCCACGTGAAAACAGAGTTGTTGATGAAACGAAGAGCTCGGGAAAAAAAATAGCAGGGCGCAGGGATTGGCAGACATTGCCGGAACTACTCCAAATACTGCTCAATTTAGCAGAGTTTAAAAAAATGAATAGTAGATAGTGTTTGAATTTAGAAATTAAAAAAAAATATTTGTTCTTTCTGATGTCTATCTGTCAACAGAGTCAAGGAATGGAGACTTCAGAAGTCAACCAACTAGTGGAGGGTCTTACCACCTTTGTACAGGATGAAGAGGGGCTCAACATACACTATGTTCTCCCTCAAGAAGAAAGAGAAGACAGTGAGAGAGGCTTCAGAGAATTTTGCATCGGCCAGCCATCTGACGGCCCACCAGGTGTGTGCTGCTGCTGGGAGAAACCGGTGCAGGGAAAACAACTTTCATTAATGCTGCCATCAACTATCTCTTTGGAGTCAGGTTTGAGGATCATTTCCGCTTACGATTGAAAGAGACTGCTGATGGTCGCATGAAGACTGAGAGCCAGACAGATCTCATTACTGCATATACTATTTACTACAAAGAAGGGATGAAATATGAGTACAACTTTGTATTTATTGACACCCCTGGTCTGGCAGACACAAGGGGAATGCAACAACAGCATGATATAAGAAATCGCTTAGAAGCATTTTTGACAACAGATTTTGGGGTTGATGATTTGCACTGTGTTGGTCTTGTTGCTAAGGCAAATACAAATAGAGATCTTGGTTCCCAGAAAGTTTTACTAGGTGATATTATTTCATTGCTAGGAGACAGTGTTCCTGAAGTCACACATGTTTTTGCAACTTTTGCTGTTGACAAGCATACAGTAGATGCTGTTATGAAAAATGCTGGAGTTGCTTTCAAAACCATGTATGAGTTTGATAATGGTATTCTTTTCTGCTTCCATCAGCCCAGCTATTATGTATCATTCAGATGGAATGTAATGAATGAGCAGTATGAAACTTTTATTGAAGCCTTAGTCAGTGCCCCGTCTGTAAGTATAAAGATCCTCAGAGAGAGAAAACTCTTTCACACATGTAAGAAGACCTTGAAAGCAGAGATAGAAACATTGGCCACTTCAATAGCAGCAATGGAAATCGATAAGAAAGTATATATAAAATATGAACTACAGGAAGCTAGAAATGAGGGATGGATGCAGGAGGAAACTATAGAGAAAATAGTAATGGTAACCCTTGTAGGTGGTATTCATGCACACAATTGTTATGAATGTCAGCAAACATGTATATTTCCCTGCAACAAAAGTACTAACAGTGACAATCTGCCAGAACTGGTAGATAGTGTAGCTGGAACTGTGATAGCTAACCTCAAACCACAAGGGATAATCAATGCTGCTAATACAGCTAAAGGGCTTGCAGCATCTGTTGTGAATATGGCAGCTTATAGTCTTGGTGGGGCAGTCACAGCCTTAGAAGTGGGAGATATTAGAGTTGCAGGTCCTCTTGTTATTGGTGGTGTGTTAGGAGGAATTAGTATTGGGATCCTCACTAAGGCTATGGTTGATAAGATGACTAACTCATGTCGTGTTGTGGGCATGATAGTGTGTGTGGAACGAATGGTTGCACTCATCCTCTACCACAACATATTAAAGAAGAAAAAGTTATTGTTAAAAAAAATGTAGTACAGGAGAAAATTGATAAAGATATGAAAGAACTTTATGATGTAGCCATTTCAGAAAAACTGGAAGCTAATGCTAAAATCACTAATGGGCAACAAAAAATTTTGATCTGCAGTAGAAGTATCTCTCATATTACTGTAGAGCTATTGTATCATGCAAAGAGGATACGGGAACTAGCTTCAAAGATTTTGATTTTATTGACTTTATTGTCAGCTTGTCAATGAAATCAGATTGGGTGAGCCTAATATTATTCCTCACGCAATAAAGCATGTGAGTATTATAAAGGTGGCTATGCAAACACTTGTGTCATATGCAACTGAAGAAGTTCTTGGCAAACATGAACTTGTAGAGAAAATGTTAATGACTGTTTAATAATAATAATAATAATAATAATGATAATAATAATATATACATTATTTAGTCTTTACTGTGTAGTACAGAAAGAAACTTGCTTTGGATTGGGTTCCCATCCCCCCACTTAAGGAACATACTTATAAAACTAGGAACATACTTATAAAACTAGAAACATACTTAAAAATCTACAGGATGTATATGTAAAACTACTGTACTACACATTTCTACACATTAGTTTGAAAGAACATGATTGAATTTTTTTATACTCATAGGTACAAATGATTTCTTGTACCCTGAGGTTCGCTGTACAGGTACATTTAATCTGCTGCCTGATCTCAAGTACACATAATTTTTATTTAGTGTATGAGTTTCGTCCATCGTGATATTTTTAACTTGTTTTATGTCCCTAGATTTGTACACCTC
>JAPQNM010002565.1:0-7500 GCA_029783475.1 Metacarcinus magister | reverse complement strand
CATAATCTCATTACTTTATAAATCAATTGTTAAAATGTTATAGTTTTTTCAGTGACTACTTGGTTCAGTACCCCTCACATGTAAAGACAAAAACAAACTTTACAAAATAGTAAAACAAGCAAAATGACTACAAGCTGACGTGACACCACTGGATGAGGTGTACAAATCTAGGGACATAAAACAAGTTAAAAATATCACGATGGACGAAACTCATACACTAAATAAAAATTATGTGTACTTGAGATCAGGCAGCAGATTAAATGTACCTGTACAGCGAACCTCAGGGTACAAGAAATCATTTGTACCTATGAGTATAAAAAAATTCAATCATGTTCTTTCAAACTAATGTGTAGAAATGTGTAGTACAGTAGTTTTACATATACATCCTGTAGATTTTTAAGTATGTTTCTAGTTTTATAAGTATGTTCCTAGTTTTATAAGTATGTTCCTTAAGTGGGGGGATGGGAACCCAATCCAAAGCAAGTTTCTTTCTGTACTACACAGTAAAGACTAAATAATGTATATATTATTATTATCATTATTATTATTATTATTATTATTAAACAGTCATTAACATTTTCTCTACAAGTTCATGTTTGCCAAGAACTTCTTCAGTTGCATATGACACAAGTGTTTGCATAGCCACCTTTATAATACTCACATGCTTTATTGCGTGAGGAATAATATTAGGCTCACCCAATCTGATTTCATTGACAAGCTGACAATAAAGTCAATAAAATCAAAATCTTTTGAAGCTAGTTCCCGTATCCTCTTTGCATGATACAATAGCTCTACAGTAATATGAGAGATACTTCTACTGCAGATCAAAATTTTTTGTTGCCCATTAGTGATTTTAGCATTAGCTTCCAGTTTTTCTGAAATGGCTACATCATAAAGTTCTTTCATATCTTTATCAATTTTCTCCTGTACTACATTTTTTTTAACAATAACTTTTTCTTCTTTAATATGTTGTGGTAGAGGATGAGTGCAACCATTCGTTCCACACACACTATCAATGCCCACAACACGACATGAGTTAGTCATCTTATCAACCATAGCCTTAGTGAGGATCCCAATACTAATTCCTCCTAACACACCACCAATAACAAGAGGACCTGCAACTCTAATATCTCCCACTTCTAAGGCTGTAACTGCCCCACCAAGACTATAAGCTGCCATATTCACAACAGATGCTGCAAGCCCTTTAGCTGTATTAGCAGCATTGATTATCCCTTGTGGTTTGAGGTTAGCTATCACAGTTCCAGCTACACTATCTACCAGTTCTGGCAGATTGTCACTGTTAGTACTTTTGTTGCAGGGAAATATACATGTTTGCTGACATTCATAACAATTGTGTGCATGAATACCACCTACAAGGGTTACCATTACTATTTTCTCTATAGTTTCCTCCTGCATCCATCCCTCATTTCTAGCTTCCTGTAGTTCATATTTTATATATACTTTCTTATCGATTTCCATTGCTGCTATTGAAGTGGCCAATGTTTCCATCTCTGCTTTCAAGGTCTTCTTACATGTGTGAAAGAGTTTTCTCTCTCTGAGGATCTTTATACTTACAGACGGGGCACTGACTAAGGCTTCAATAAAAGTTTCATACTGCTCATTCATTACATTCCATCTGAATGATACATAATAGCTGGGCTGATGGAAGCAGAAAAGAATACCATTATCAAACTCATACATGGTTTTGAAAGCAACTCCAGCATTTTTCATAACAGCATCTACTGTATGCTTGTCAACAGCAAAAGTTGCAAAAACATGTGTGACTTCAGGAACACTGTCTCCTAGCAATGAAATAATATCACCTAGTAAAACTTTCTGGGAACCAAGATCTCTATTTGTATTTGCCTTAGCAACAAGACCAACACAGTGCAAATCATCAACCCCAAAATCTGTTGTCAAAAATGCTTCTAAGCGATTTCTTATATCATGCTGTTGTTGCATTCCCCTTGTGTCTGCCAGACCAGGGGTGTCAATAAATACAAAGTTGTACTCATATTTCATCCCTTCTTTGTAGTAAATAGTATATGCAGTAATGAGATCTGTCTGGCTCTCAGTCTTCATGCGACCATCAGCAGTCTCTTTCAATCGTAAGCGGAAATGATCCTCAAACCTGACTCCAAAGAGATAGTTGATGGCAGCATTAATGAAAGTTGTTTTCCCTGCACCGGTTTCTCCCAGCAGCAGCACACACCTGGTGGGCCGGTCAGATGGCTGGCCGATGCAAAATTCTCTGAAGCCTCTCTCACTGTCTTCTCTTTCTTCTTGAGGGAGAACATAGTGTATGTTGAGCCCCTCTTCATCCTGTACAAAGGTGGTAAGACCCTCCACTAGTTGGTTGACTTCTGAAGTCTCCATTCCTTGACTCTGTTGACAGATAGACATCAGAAAGAACAAATATTTTTTTTTAATTTCTAAATTCAAACACTATCTACTATTCATTTTTTTAAACTCTGCTAAATTGAGCAGTATTTGGAGTAGTTCCGGCAATGTCTGCCAATCCCTGCGCCCTGCTATTTTTTTTCCCGAGCTCTTCGTTTCATCAACAACTCTGTTTTCACGTGGATTCATTTTTGTTTTAGGCCTATTTGTGCAGTGAAAACCTTGTAAAATCGCTAAAGTGCTAAAAAAATTGGAAAGAGTGAATGCTCAATCTAGTGAAAAGCTTAATACAATGGAACTATGCTTGGCTGAATTAGTCCATTAAACCAACCGTGTACTGTACTGGGTATTCTGAAGACATTGCTTTTAGCTTCTTTTATGTTTTCTGGAGTTGTCTGACACTATTATGAAGGGACAACACACTTTTGTTTGTAATATGAAGACGCCACATAGTCACATATCCTGAGTCGTGCATTCGGTGATTGTGTACTTGTTGCACCAATAACATTGTTTCTGTACAAAACCCAACCTGACTCGAGCTTTGTTGTTAGACTAATAAAGTAAGAGACTTTAAACCATCTTTTATCACCCTGTCTGGTTATTATAATACTACAATTGATAACCCAGAATGTATCCCTACAAACACCAAACTAAGAGGCAAATGTGCGATTAAGAGCTTGTCAAAATTCAAAAATAAGTTTTAAAAAATTAATTAATTAATTAATTAATTTGAAAAGACCTTGAACTATCATAATCATCATGAGCCTCTATGAGTCCACTTGAGTCCACTGCAGGACAAAGGATAAATGTAATTCAGTGACCAGAATTATCCCAAGTGTGGCATCATGCTGTACATACGTTTAAGATTTTTTTTTCTATTATTGCATCTGATTTTTTGTGGTCCAATTCTTTTGAAATGAAGCCTAACACTGTAGTTGCCTTTTACTTGTGGTTGCACACTGATTGCTCATTTTTACACTATTCCTAAGGATAGATTTGTTCTATCATTAGTAGTAATGTAAAAAAAAAAAACAGAAATCAGTGTGCAACTACAAGTAAAAGAAACAATTACAATGTTAGGCTTCATTTGAAGAGAATTTGATCACAAACCTTCAGACACAGTAAAAAAACAAACATGTGTGATGCCACACCTGGAATACGCAGTATAAGTCTGGTCACTGAATTACATTAAGACCAAATGTTGCTTAATCTATTATGAGGAAAAATCAAAAAGGTTTTATAAAAGATTACAAAGTAATACTACAAACAGCAACAGACTTATAGGTCCTAACTTAGCTGTTTGATTTCACTAATTTACTCTTAACTATTATTATTATTATTAGAGAGGATAGAAAAGTAGAAGGTTCCTCCCCATTCCCCCAATCCCTCTAGCCGAAGCTGGCTGGAAAAGAAGCGTTACCATGTAGTATTCACTAGTCAGTCTAGTATTTACATATTTTCTTTTTTTATATGTTTGTTTGTAAGTCCATTTGAGTAATGTTCGGTCTAGTAGTGAAGGGTTTGTATGCTATCATCAATATTAGTGAGATTCCATACGTTTTACCGGTTTATGTTCATTGTAGAAGTTGAGATTCACCGATTGTAATTTGCATTTCACGAATTACCGTTGTGTTACCGAGGCAGGTGTGTTGTCTTTATTGTGTGGAGAATTGAGATTTCCAATGATCAAGTTTGCTTTGGATTATAATGTTTCACATCAAGAAAATATGCTTAAGTGAGTATACATCAAGATTTTATCATAATAAAATGTAGAAAAATAACATTTTTGTGTAATTTTGCCCACCATTTTGTTGTATTTTTATTAGGATGGCTTGAAACCATTAAACCAATGCCAGAATCGGATTCCTTGCTCCTGAAAACATACCTATAGACTATAAAAACATTGTATTTGTGGGCTCAGAACAGAAATTATGAAGTGTTTTGTAAATCGACCGTTTTCAGCGGCATTCTTGTTTTCTGAAAATAGCAGGCGGGTGTGAAGCTCACACCCACCCAGAAATTGAATTAGAGACCAAGTTCTATCGAAAAATGCAATAAAACGTCTACCTTCTCTCAGTGTAAGGTTCAGCCTGAAAGTGGGGCTCTGCCACCGGACTAAAGCCAGTTAGAAGACCAATAATCCCTGCAGGAATCCTGCGAAGACACAGGAGATCCCAGAGTGTTTCGTAATGCACTGAGTCAAACACCTTGAAATCAAAATAGGCTGCAAGCATCCCCTGTCGAAACTGACGTCAGCGCTCCAGCAATTAGTGTTAGATTACAGTCAGTTGTTGATCTACCAAGTGTGAACCGTGACTGTTCAGGTCTCTAATACTTCAGCAAGTGACTGCAAATTTGCATCAGTAGCAGATGGGCGAGCACTTTGCAAGGTGCTCTGAACAGCTGTATTTGTTGTAGTCCTGATGGTCCTCTTTCCCTTTCCAGATAAGGATGACCTGTCACCTTTTCCCGTCAGGAGGAATGGTACCTGAATGCCATACAGCAGTCAAAACAGCATGCAACCCAAGGATCATGGCCTCGCCTCCAGCTTTGAGCAGCTCTGTACTGATGTTACAAATGCCCGCTACCTTTTCACTCATCAACTTTGCCACAGCCGCTTTGACTTCATCAAGAGAGGGTGCAGTTTCGTTAATGGGTGGATCAGTATCCACCACCTGTAACTCAGTTTTTTAAAGCTGTCCGCTTTAAGGGTTGACCGTGAACAAATGCTCAAAATACTCAGCCCAACGAGCCATCTGTCCATCCTCATCTGATACGAGGCAACCATCTGCTGTTTGGATAGCACTCATCTTCAAGACTCTTGACATACCTCTCCTTGTCTCTCCTCAAAAGAGTTCTAGTCCTATGAGACAGAGACCTGTACTGGTCCCGGTTCAAAGCCAGCCTGGCAGTGCAACTCTTCTCTATATTGTCCAGCATCTTCGCCGAAGCAAAGCCATCCCGTGACTCTGGACGTTCCCCAGTACACCACTTGGCAGCCTCGAGAGTTTAATGTTTGAAGGTATCCCACAGTTCTACCGGGTCCTCAAGGGCGCTGAGCACTTCAAAGTGATTTGAGACTGTCACTGCATACTCATGAGCACATGTTAAATCCTTCAGTTTCTCAAAATGGAAGCCATTGTGATTACATCTTGATATCCTTTTGGACTTGACATGAAGATTGAGTGTTGCAACAACAAGCCTGTGATCAGTTGTAAAGAACTCAGCACTCCAGAAAACCCTGCAGTTCTGGAGGATCCTCCAACGAGTACTGACGAGGATGTGATCAATCTCTTTTGCTACCCCTCCGGCATTGCTAAGCCAAGTCCAGCGGTACAGCTCTGGTCCCTGATACCAAGAACCTGCAATTCTCAACCTTTGGATTTTGCAAAATTCAGGAGAGAGCTGTTGGTGTTCCTGGTACTAGAGCCATGGTAACTAATACATAACTCGTAGCCAGCTTCTTCAGTGCCAGTGGCAGCATTGAAGTCGCCCAAGACAAGGAGAGTGTTCCGGTGGGGGCACTTGTTCAGTACGGAGTCAAGTTTAGCGTAGAACTTCTCCTTCTCGTGAACCTCACATCTTGGTAGGAACATACAGTCGCGCTCAGAGGTTTTGTCACTATATATGTTTATTTTCGTTCATAAATAAAAATTTGGCAACCCTAGTATGTCGAATGAAATATCCTTATAACTTGTCAGGAGTGTCACTATTTTCATTAATTATTACTGTAAATTAACTAAAAAGAAATTACAAGAGATAAATCAAGTTATTAGAAAACAACCATCTAATCATAATATTTCATGAAGACTTGTCGAAGCATTATGACTTGCAGTGTTTTCGTTCGCGAAAACAAAAACGTTGGTTTCTGCATTTCAAAAATTATCTCTTCCTTTGCTTTGCACTTCTTATTATACAAATATTTCCTACTGCAGCTTATAAAAGTATGAAAAAGGAATTAGTTTTGCTTTAGCAACTCTTGTTTGAAGTTGATTTTGATTTTTGACAAATATTTGTGTCAAAGTTTTTACATTTTTTCATCGAACTTTAAAAAATATTTTTTTAATATTGTATATAAACAAACAACAGCAAACCTTAATCTCCTATCCTTCCTGATTAAAATGTTTTTTGTATGAAAGAAATTGGTCAATAAATAAGGGAGCAGTTACAAGAACATAAGCAATTTAACATGGGATTCGTGATTTTACAACCTGAAAAACTTTTTTAGGTTTATATTTTTCTGTCATTTTTGCTGCTTCTTTTGGTATATGAAAAAGTTTGATACATAATTTATATTAGATGTTTTGCCTTATGCAATGATGCGTCCTGTCATGAGTTTCCGCGGTATTACTCGATGCAATACAGATATGTTCACTCCGTAGCTATTTAAGGTATTTTTTTATCTTAGTCTGTCATGAACTTTAGCGTTCTCTCTCACTACTACATGCAGAAACGAGAAGATTTCTAGCACTCACTAATATTTTCTCGTATTTATTCCGTGAGTAGGTATGTATCATATTTTCTTCGAAAATCCAACAAAAAAATCTATGCATCTGCATCAGATGTCTTTTGCATTAAGGTGTCATCAAAGACAGTGAGGCACACTGGACAGTCCTCGGCGTTGTTGTCCTGGAACGAACACACCAGGAACACACACGATGCAACCGTGCGAATGCATGGACAGAACACACTTTGAAAAGGAGGGAGGGGAAACTATCCCTATCCTTGGATCCCTGTATTACAGCAATCATGCAGGACAAAACACCTTTTGGCCATCAGCCATGGCCATTTAAATTTTAAATTTATATATATTTTTTGCGCTTATTTTATTGATTCAAATTTATTTAATTTTTATTTGTTTATTTATTTATATATCAGTTTATTTATTTTATTATTTTTTTATTTTTTATTAATTTTATATTTTTAAACATAGAAATCAAAATGTACTTTCATACAATTGTGATGCCACGAAATAAGCCCCTTTCAGGTTTCTTCTTTTTTTTTGTTTTGTTTATATCTTTTTCAATTCTGGCGCGTTACAAGACTCCCGCCAAGTGCAGAATGCAACAGTCTTTAGCTACTATCTATGTGGTTGTAATA
>JAPQNM010002563.1:2500-65000 GCA_029783475.1 Metacarcinus magister | reverse complement strand
GAGCACAGTGTTATGGCAGCGTGTGTAGGTGATCTTAGGCAGTATTACCAAACAAAAGTCACCACCACGTGCCAGTCCTCCAACCGAACTTAACCGGACTTAAATACACTTTCCCAACCCTTACACTTCTTGGCTGAAATCATGTTTGTTAGTTTTTCAATAATTCAAAAAGTATAAGATTTACGTCAACACTGTATAGCATAGTCACCACCACCACCACCACCACCACCACCACCACCACCACCACCACCACCACTCACACACCACCACTACCACCACACTACCACCACCACCACCACCACACTACCCACCACACACACTACCACCACCACCACCACCACCACCACCACCACCACCTGAAATATTCAAGTCACCTGTTCGCTTCTGAGCACAGATTAAACACACAGGTGAGATAGATTCTTGGTCACCTACACACACACACACACACACACACACACACACACACACACACACACACACACACACACAGACCTAACCTAACCTTACCTTTCCTTTCCTTTCTTCTTCTCTCCTCTCGTTTACACACACACACACACACACACACACACAATTGATGTAGATTATATAAAGTTATTCTAAGCGAGAGAGAGAGAGAGAGAGAGAGAGAGAGAGAGAGAGAGAGAGAGAGAGAAAGAGAAAGAAGAGAGAGAGATAATCGTAAATTTTATACATATATATCAGTTTTTTTTTGTATAATTATTTTCATTTTAATCTTTCTGACCTCTGAAAATAATCTCTCTCTCTCTCTCTCTCTCTCTCTCTCTCTCTCTCTCTCTCTCTCTCTCTCTCTCTCTCTCTCTCTCTCTCTCTCTCTCTCTCTAAATTAAGTTCGTTGCAATTTAAATGTGAAAAGGGAAAAAAATTATAATATATTAATGAGTTTTTGTTCAAGCTAACCTCACACATTTGGGGATCATTATTTCCTTCACTTATTTCCCTTATTTCCCTACTATTTTCCCTACTATTTTCCCGTATTAATTTCCTCTTTTTTTCCTCATTTCGTCACCTCATTGTTCTCTCATTCCCTTATTTTCCCCTAATTTTCTTTTTTTCCCTCTCTAGTTTCTCTTTTTTTCCCTTCGCTAATTATCTTTATTTCCTTCGCTAATTATCTTTATTTCCTTCACTAATTATCTTTATTTCCTTCACTAATTATCTTTATTTCCTTCGCTAATTATCTTTATTTCCCTTCGCTAATTATCTTTTTTCCCTTCGCTAATTATCTTTATTTCCTTCGCTAATTATCTTTATTTCCTTCACTTATTATCTTTATTTCCTTCACTTATTATCTTTATTTCCTTCACTTATTATCTTTATTTCCTTCGCTAATTATCTTTATTTCCTTCACTTATTATCTTTATTTCCTTCACTTATTATCTTTATTTCCTTCACTTATTATCTTTATTTCCTTCGCTAATTATCTTTATTTCCTTCACTTATTATCTTTATTTCCCTCATTAATTTCCTTCCCTTATTTTCCTTGCGTTAAAAAAATATATATATATATATAAAAAAATAAAAAGTAAAGAAAAAATATATATATAAGTATTGTTTAAGGTAAGTTTCCGTCCATTTTCCTAAAAGAACGCGTGTCGCCCCGTTCCTTTAGGCCCGAAATGATGGTTCCTCTCGCTAAATATATAATTCTTTATTTTTTTTTCCTTCCATAACACATTTTTTCCCTTTTTAAATATTGAAATTATTATTATTTTTTGTTATTATTATTATTGTTATTATTATTATTACGAGAGAGAGAGAGAGAGAGAGAGAGAGAGAGAGAGAGAGAGGGAGAGGTGAAGGGGTGACCAGACTCACTCGGGCGTCACCTCCGTCACGCCCTCACCGCCCCCCCTTCACCCCCCAAAAATCGTGTCCGCCCTCCCCCCCCCCTCCCCCCATCACGCCCATGCCTCTCCGCCCACGACCTGTGACTCCTCCTCCTCCTCCTCCTCCTCCTCCTCTTGTACCCTGTGAGGTGTGGGCGTCACCTCTCTCTCTCTCTCTCTCTCTCTCTCTCTCTCTCTCTCTCTCTCTCTCTCTCTCTCTCTCTCTCTCTCTCATGAGCAATATTTGTTTCCCGGACGTAAGAGAGAGAGAGAGAGAGAGGAGAGAGAGAGAGAGATGAATTCCAATTATTTTTCTTTTCTTTTTTCTTGAACAAATATAAAGTAAATATTGACATTTTATTTTTTATTTTTATTCATTTTCCATTTTATAATTATTATTTATTTATTTTTTTTATTATTTATTTATTTCACTAATTATTCAGTTATTCATAAGAGTAATAACAATAATAATAATAATAATAATAATAATTCATGATTCAAATTTATTATCATTATTATTACTATTATTATCATTATTATTACTACTATTATCATTATTATTATTACATTATCTTCCTCATATTCTATTTCCTTAAGTCTCTCATCAAACGTTGTCTTTGGTGCCGTTCAAACTATTTTCAGGGTAGAATAAAGTAATAATAATATATCTTATTTAACGACTAAATTCAAACTCCTAAGCAGTGTTTGTTATGAAGGAGAATAGAAGGAGGAAGAAGAATTACGAAGAGCAGAAATATAGAGATAATTATTTATTTACATTCTCTCATCCATAACATGACCATAACATCAATATAACATCACCTAGACAGCAAATAACTTCACAACATCCTCCACACCTTCCATAGTACACATCACTTATCATCAATTCTATATAAAAAAAACAAGAAAAATAGCAAGGTGTCTCCCTACTGACTTTTACCTCTAACTTTCCTTCTATATTCCTACTCTAATATCTTCTTCTTAACCCTTCTTCTATATTTCCACCCTTCCTTCACCTTCCTTAGTACACAGTCAGGTCATCTCCTACCGCTATGTAAGGTTCTAGTGCCCTCAGCCTTCCACACATCTGCCAGGCCACGCAACACAACATTAAGCAGGTCATATATATCGTATTTCCACTTCAATATGACCTTTAACGACATTATTAGTGCATGGAATAATAAAGGAAATATAAGATGTGTTATGTGTGAAGGTTAGAGTGAGTTCAGTGAGTTCTTGAGGCAGAAATAACATAGAATAGTGTTGGTTGTTGTGGTCGTAGAAGTTAGTGTAAGTGTTTAGTAGCGGAGTATACATAGGCTCGGGCGAACACACTACACGTTCCTGTCCATCGTAATCTGCTAAGTTGTATTTTTGAAAACAAATCGTAGTTAAATAAGTAATAATTATAACATTATTGGTGATTGTTATAACTGTTAAAAGACTTGACTGTGTGTGTGTGTGTGTGTGTGTGTGTGTTTGTAGATGTGTGTAGAGGAGTATCTGGCACACCCGCACGCATACTGAGTGCCGCACCCAACGATCTTGACCTTGGCACCGTTGGGGGGGGGAGGGGGGGAGGCACCGTTGTGGCACTACCCAAGGCATCCGTGCACCTGTGTTACAAGTGGCACCTGTGTAACCACTTGTAACGCCGATGCTGGAAGACTCAAGTGTGGTGTGTGGTGTGTGGTGTGTGTGCAGCCACGCCCACGCCCACGCCCACCACGCGCCCAGACTTCCACCCTATTAACAGGTGTAAGCGTGGGGTCAGCGCCGGTCACCTGCCTTCTGTTTGCACGCACTCTAAGGCGACACAAGGCACAGGAGACCAACAGTGCCAATAGTGACAACAGTGCCCGCTGCACAACACCATGCATGCCCGGCCCCCGCGATGCCCCGAGGGTAGACATTGGGTACAGTGGGTGGTGGTGGTGGTGGTGGTAGTGGGCGCGTTGGCCTCCTATAGACTTAAATATAACAAATAGTTATGTTGAAGTCCGTTAGGTGTTTCATTTTGTTTTTTAAGTATATATAATTGCTTTCCTGTGTCTGATAAAGTTGTAGATTTTCGTTATATTTATACTTGGTCAAACTTGGGATGTGTGGTATGGAATAAATACCGATATTGGTATTTATTTAAACACCATCATCTGATAGAACTTTTCAAACTCTATAACATTGTTTCTTTACATGTTTGTTGTAGGAGTAATAGTTTCGTAGTAAAATAACAAATTACAAAAACGTTTTCCAGCCGGGACCAAAAAATCGAGAATCCATTTCCGTCACAGATACGAGAAAAAAATTATAGAAATAAATGAGTTTTATATATTTTAATTCACAATAATATTAATCCAACAACTTTTCATATATAACAAAACACTGAAACATTAAAAAAAACTTAATAACAAAACAGATATAACCTTTGCAGCCGAAACACAAAACACTTAACTGAACATTTACAAACACCACATATAATTTAAACCAAACAAACACAACCCAACGATCATAACAAAACACAAACACAATTAATACGAAATAAAACGATAAGGAATCTTGACCCGAACCGAAACTGAAAATCGTAATGGCGAGTGTCTGACCAAAACAACAACACAACGCAACGAGACATTTCAAACTCAAATAAATGAATAATACAAACTAAAAATAACATTACGTCAAGTGCCAATGGTGTGCAAAGAACAAAGGAACAACCACAACAAGTGATAAAGAGAGGAAGTAAAGGAGAAGCGAGAAATAAGTAATATAATAACACCAACTTTAATGAATTGGCAAGTACAAGTTATCGTGATGTAATAATAATAATAATAATAATACGTAACATTAGATTTTTTAGATGAAATTTTTATATCTATACTTAAAAAACACATTACTTATAAATATTTGAATCTATTTTGAATTATTTATTTATTAATTTCAGTCAAATGTGTATTTTTTTTCCTAATAATAATTTTTTCCCTTCCAGATTTGACGAAATTTTCCTCATAGCTTAAAATGGCGGGAATTTTGGGTAATGGTGGGGGAGGGGGATTCCGCCCCCCCTCACACCCCCTCAACACCCCCCCCGCGCAGTGCCAGCCAGCTACAGGTGTGTGTGTGTGTGTGTATGTGTGTGTGTGTGTGTGTGTAATTTATGAAAACAATATTAATTATGTTTATATATTTATGTTTTTACTAATTTCTTCCTCTTTCTCCTCCTCCTCCTCCTCCTCCTCCTCCTCCTCCTCCTCCAGACCGGCTGTTGGATGCAATAATTCGCCAAACATTCAAGGAGGACCTTCAGCGGTACCAAGGAGGACAAGACGGACAGTGCTTGGAGTAAGTGTGAGAGAGAGAGAGAGAGAGAGTGATGATAATGTATTGTAATATTTCTTAATCTGATTTATTAATACTCTCTCTCTCTCTCTCTCTCTCTCTCTCTCTCTCTCTCTCTCTCTCTCTCTCTCTCTCTCTCTCTCTCTCTCTCTCAGTGGGATTACCAGTCACCTCCCAGACTACGGCAGCATCCAGTGTCTTCTCAGTGTGATGCTGGAAGACAGGGCAAGGCATCCTAACCTAACCTCGGTGAGTGTGTGTGTGTGTGTGGTAGTAGTAGTAGTAGTAGTAGTAGTAGTAGTAGTAGTAGTAGTAATAATGCCACAGTCCTATTACTACTACTACTACTACTACTATTCTATTTTCATCATTATTTCTACTCGTCTGAAACAATTTTTTTTATTTACTAATATATTTGTTTCTCTCCTGCCCTCCTCTGCTTCCTCCCTTGCCTCCCCTTCTCCCCCTTGCCTCCATTGCCCCCTCTTCCCCTCCTGTCCCCACCCCGCCCCCCCAGCTGGTGCCCCCGTGGCCTGGTGAGGGCAGGCTCGGCGCCCCCTGCACACAGTTTGACCCCAAGAGTGTGGTTGGTAACTTTCCAGTGGGACAAGATCGTCTTATGCTCAACTCACAAGATAATTTTTCAACCATAAGAGCAAATACCTGTGTGTATAAAGGTGGGTGTGCGCGTGTGTGTGTGTGTGTATAAAGGTGGGTGTGTGTGTGTGTGTGTGTGGGTGTGTGTGCGCGTGTGTGTGTGTGGGTGTGTGTGTTTTAAGAGAGAGGGAGAAAGAGTGTGAATTATATACTATTATTATTATTATTACGACACATTCTAATAATATTTTTTTTTCCCTTCCTTCTCGTTCCCTTCCTTCCTTCCTCCCTTACCTTCCTTCCTTCCTTACCTTTCCTTTCCTCCTCCCCCTAACCACCTTCCTTCCTCCTCTCCCTTACCTCCTTCCTCTCCCTTACCTCTTCCTCCTCTGCCCGCCCCCACCCTTCCTTGGCACAGGTCGTTGGCAGTATGAGTTGATGCTGGGCACGAAGGGTGTGATGCAGGTGGGGTGGGCCACGCTAGGGTGCAAGTTTTCAGAGGAGAAGGGTGTAGGTAAGTGTGCTAGGGTGTGGTAGTGGTGGTAGTAGTAGTAGTAGAAAGGTTGATTTAGTAGTAGTATTGATAGTAATAGTAGACGAAAGATGAATTAAAAATATAGTAGTAGTAGTAGTAGTAGTTATATTAATTTAGTAGTACAGATAATAGTAATAGTAGTAGAGACATTTATAAAAGTAGTAGTAGTAGTAGTAGTAGTAAAATTAATAGTAGTAGTAGTAGCAAGATCAATTTAATAATAATAATAGTAATAGTAGTAGCAATTGTAATAATAATAATAATTGAAGAAAAAACAAAGAAAAATATATATATAAACAAATGAATACATATAACCCCCTACAAACCCCATTTTAAACCCCTATAACCCCCTTTCCCCCCTTCCCCCCCCCCAGGTGACACCATAGACTCGTACGCTTATGATGGTAACCGCCAACGTAAATGGAATGTGTCTATGTACAAGTACGGGGCCATGTGGCAGTCTGGCGACGTCATTACATGTACACTGGACCTGGAGGAGGGCAAGGTGGAGTACTACAGGTGGGTGTACATGTGTGCGCGTAGCCGTGTGTGTATGTATGTGGTGTTGTTATGTAGATATATGAGAAAATTACATATTACTATTATTAATCTTATTTCTCTGCCTCCTCGACCACCACCACCACTGCTACCACACTACCACCACTACCACACTACTACCACAGGAACGGCAAGGGGTTAGGACCGGCCTTCACCACAGTCAAGACAGGGCCCGGCTATGCATACTTCCCGGCGGTCTCCCTGGCTATTGGTGAAAGTCTAGCCGCTAATTTTGGGTCGACGCCGTTCCGCTACCCCCAGGCTGGCTTCTCACCCCTGGAAGCACCCCCCACGCAGGACCTGATTAAGGCTCATTACTGTGTTAATTGGATGACTACCTTAGTGCATCTCACAAGGAATTGGCAACAGGTGATTAAGATTATTATTATTATTATTATTATTTTTGACCTTTAATTGTTTTTCTCTATTTCTATTTTGTTTTCTAATTCTTAATATTTTTCTAACTATTTTTTTCTGTTTTTTTTAATTATTTCCTCTCTGGCTAACTATTTGTCAAACTAATTCTCTTTATTTTTGATCTATTTCTCTCTCTCTTTCTCTCTTTATTTCTCTCTCTAACTCTCTCTCTTTCTCTCTTTACTTAACTATATCTCTCTCTCTTTTTTTCTCTCTCTAACTCTCTCTCTTTCCCTCTTTACTTAACTATATCTCTCTCTCTCTCTTTATTTATTTCTCTCTCTAACTCTCTCTCTTTCTCTCTTTACTTAACTATATCTCTCTCTTTTTTTCTCTCTCTAACTCTCTCTCTTCCTATCTCTCTCTTTCCCTCTTTACTTAACTATATCTCTCTCTCTTTCATTCTCTCTCTAACTCTCTCTAACCTTCTCTAACCCTCTCTAACCCTCTCTAACTCTCTCTAACTCTCTCTAACTCTCTCTAACCTTCTCTAACCCACTCTAACCCACTCTAACTCTCTCTAAACTCTCTCTAACCCTCTCTAACTCTCTCTAACCCTCTCTAACCCACTCTAACCCACTCTAACTCTCTCTAACTCTCTCTAACCCTCTCTAAACTCTCTCTAACCCTCTCTAACTCTCTCTAAACTCTCTCTAACCTTCTCTAACTCTCTCTAAACTCTCTCTAACCCTCTAAACTCTCTCTAACCCTCTCTAACTCTCTCTAACTCTCTCTAACTCTCTCTCTCTCACAGGTAGATGACGTCCGTACTAACGCGCGTCACCGGAGCTGCACCTTACTAGTGGCCCAGCACATAGCAGCACACCTTGGCCCCCTGCTGGCCCGGCCTTATGTGGTGGAGGCCTGCTTGGTGCCGGCCCTCGCCCGCATAGCTCAAGTCACCCTACACACGCACACCACGCACACACACGCACACACACCCACACTGGCTCTGGAACCTGCGCATATGTTACTGGATTTTCTTATCGCTTCTTTAGAGGTGAGTTTGTGTGCGTGTGTGTGTGTGTGTTTGAGTGTGTGTGTGTGTTTTTGAGTGTGTGCGTTTTTGAGTGTGTATGTATGTGTGTTTATATATATATGTATGTTTTTATTTATTTATTTTTATATATATACTTTTTTTGATGTTTTTTCCAGTTTTTTTTGGAAAGGTAATTAATGTTTCTATTTTCTCTAATTATTTTTCTCATTCCTCTCTCTCTCACTCTCTCTCACACACACACACACACCTCTCTCTCTCTCTCTCTCTCTATCTTACAAACATACCTCTCTCTCTCTCTCTATCTCTAACACACACACAAACACACCTCTCTCTCTATCTCACACACACACACAAACACACACACATACCTCTCTCTCTCTCTCTCTCTCTCACACATACACCCCTCTCTATATCACACACACACACACACCCTCTCTCTCTCTCTATCAAACACACACACACCTCTATCTCTCTATCCCACACACACACACACACACACACACACACACACACACACACACACACACACACACACACACACACCCCCACCCCCCCCATAGAATCATGAGTTGATGCGTTGCCTGGAGAACCTGGTGGTGTGTTTGTTGACAGGACACAAACAAGCGTCTGAAGATATCCGTTTTAGTGGACAGAAATACAACTTGCGTCTCCTCTACACTCTCCTGTCACACCCGAGGCTGAGGAAGATCTGCCTGTCCCATATACTGTTTGATAAAGTGAGGTGAGTCTGGCGGAGTTGTACTTTTCTGTGCGTTTAAGGCTATATACCTACGTGTGTGTGTTTATATAAGTGTGTGTGTATTTAAGTATATATATGTACATGTGTGTGTTTATATAAGTGTGTGTGTTTAAGTATATATATGTACATGTGTGTGTTTATATAAGTGTGTGTATTTAAGTATATATATGTACGTGTGTGTGTGTTTATATAAGTGTGTGCGTTTAAGTATATATAGGTACGTGTGTGTGTTTATATAAGTGTGTGTATTTAAGTATATATATGTACATGTGTGTGTGTTTATATAAGTGTGTGCGTTTAAGTATATATACGTACGTGTGTGTGTTTATATAAGTGTGTGTATTTAAGTATATATATGTACGTGTGTGTGTTTATATAAGTGTGTGTATTTAAGTCTATATATGTACGTGTGTGTGTGTTTTGATCGGTTTTATGTGTACATGTGTAAGTTCTTTTTTATTGTGTGTGTATATATATTAGTGATTTTTTGTAATGTGTTTTTTGAGTTAGGTTTGTGATTAATACTTATTTATATATTCATTTTTGTGTATAAATATGTTTTTTTTTCATATTTTCACCTATATAAGTGATGCGTTTAGTTACGTTTAGATTAATTTAAGGTTGTGTGCGCGCGTTTTACTGTGTTTTATGCGTATATGTATGTTTTATTCCCCTTCACTAACTTATACGCACATACAAGTGATTTCTCATACATACATTTACCTTAATACCACATACACAACCACATTTTGTCCCAGGTTTCCACAGATACGAATCATTTATTCATACATGCGTTTATTCGTGTTTTGATCCATGCGTTTATCTTCCGTTCTGATCCACACACAGATTCCCGAGTTTTGTGAATATCAAGGCTGTGGACGAGGAAGGCTTGGCGGCGGTGGTGAGCAGTGTGTGGTGGGCGTCTAAGGACTGTGCCGTCACAAGCGGAGGCGACAAGCAGATGTACGAAGCCTCTTGTACAGTGATAAGGAAGGCTGTACAGGGTGAGTGTGTATTTACCTAGTTGTGGTTTACGGGAGGGGAGTAATCTCATGTGTGTGTGTGTGTGTGTGTGGGTTTGGGAAGGTGTGTGTGTTTGGGAAGGTGTGTGCGTTTGGGTGTTTGGATAAGATTTGTGTGTGTGTTTGGATAGGGCGTGTGTGCGTTTGGGTAAGGTGTTTGTGTGTGTGTGTGTGTGTTTGGATAGGGTGTGTGTGTGTGTTTGGGCTGTTTGGATAAGGTGAGTGTGTGTGTGTGCGTTTGGGTGTTTGGAAAGGGTGTGTGTGTGTGTTTTTGAGTGTGTTTGGAAAGGCTGGAAGATTGTGTATGTATGTGTATGTGTGTGTGTGTGTTTAAAATAAGCAAAATTTCTCTATTTATATATGTGTATGTATGTTAGGAAATTACTTATAAAAATCTCTTATGTATGTATATATGTATGTAGATAAAAAAAACAATCACACACATACACACAATCTAATCCACACACACACACACACTCTTCCCTCCTATCCAAACAGAGGTGGAGGATATACAGGTGTCAATCCTACGTTTGCTCCTCTCCACATCCGACGCCAAATGCTACGAGGACACCAGCCGCGCGCTTTTCCTGGCCAAGTTCCGGACCTTCCTCAGGGAACACACGCCGGGGTCAAGGGTGAGGACAAGCGGTGTTTAGATCTGTTTGACTTCATCTCCTGTGTGTGGCCGTAATGATAAGAATTGGAATATCTATGAAAAAATATGGTTAAACGTAATTATTTCAGGTCCTAATATATGCACACGCCTGTCATACATACATACATATCCCACGCACATGTACACATACCCACACATCTGAAAAACACACCCTAACACACTCAAAAATACAATTATATGCAAACATTTCCAATAATTCGGCTAAAATCTGTCGTATTCTATTTTGCAAACTATATAAAAAAAAACATACTTTAACTCAATTATTTTATGTTTTAACACATCCACACACCTGCCCACACATACATACACATCCCACACACACATACACATCCCCCACACACTCACACACCCTCAAAACACACCCAAACACACTCAAAAACACATTTAAACGCAAACATTTCAAAAGCTCACATATAAAAAAATACTCGTAAACTCAATTATTTCACATACAAACACATCCACACACCTGCCACACATACATACACATCCCACACACACATACACACACTTACACACCCTCAAAACACACCCAAACACACTCAAACACCCCGAAACACACCCAAAACACACTCAAACACCACCTTTTCTCTCTCCCTTCCGCCAGCTTCCAATCCTACGCTACACTCCCCTCCCCGTCATCCTGTGCTTGTTCCATCGCCTTTTGACGGTGTTTGAGGAGCTGTGGGCGGAGGAGGAGTCACCCGGCACACCCGTACACATTCCCCCGCGCTTGTTCTACGACGGGGGACTCAACTATTTTGACACACACCGATTGGGCGGCTTGGAATCACATTTATTGAAGACTTTTAAAAAGGAGTTAAGCAAAGCACTGCCGCCACAACAACCGCACCAGAGTCAGGAAGCCAAGGTGTGTGTGTGTGTGTGTGTGTTTGTACGTACGTGTGTGTTTGAGGAAGTTTTGTGTATGTGTGTGTGTGTGTGTGTGTATATTGAAATTTGTAATGTTAGTTCTTAATCTACCTACCTATCTATCTATCTCCTAATACATTCTCTCTCTCTCTCTCTCTCTCTCTCTCTCTCTCTCTCTCTCTCTCTCTCTCTCTCTCTCTCTCTCTCTCTCTCTGTACAGGTGTTGGAAAAGCTGCACAATGCCACAGGAGATGCGAGCAACATGGACACAACTCACAACAAACCTTCCACGTCAGGTGAGGAAGGAAGGAAAAGTATATTATATCTATCTATTTATTTATTTATTTATTTATTTATTTATTTATTTATTTATTTCGTTGTTTATATATATTAGTAATTTTTGTATTTGTATTTTGTATTCTAACTCTTTCTCTCTCTCTCTATACTTAACTATTTATATATATTTGTATTTATTTATGTATTTATTTATCTCTAATTAGGTTTATTTATTTATTTATTTTGTATTTGAATTGTCTGTATCCTGTATTTATATTTATGGAGATATATATATGTTTTTATTTTTATTTATTTAACTATATATGTCTTTAATTATAAGTATTTCTCTTTATTCATCTATTTATCTCTCTCTCTAATTATTATTTCTCTCTTGCTATCTATCTCTATCTTTAACTCTATCTCTAAGGCTATCTTGTCTCTCCTTATCTTTATCTATTCTTATCTTTATCTCTGCTAGGCCGGCACTGGCTCAAAGGTCTTATTCAACTTAATGCATTTATATTATATTGTATTGATTTATTTATTTATATTTAATTGTTTATATATATCTTTTATTTTTGTAACTTTATTTGTCTTTAATTATAACTTTTTCTCTCTATATATCTTGTGTTTCTTATATTTTTTTACTATTTCTCATTCTCTATTTATTTATTTATATTTATTTTTATGTATATATTTCTTTCTCTCTATCTATCTTTCTATTTTTAACTCTCTCTCTCTCTCTCTCTCACTCTTTCTAACTCTATTTCTCTCTTTCTCTCTCCATATATCTAACTTTTTATCTCTCGCTATCTCTCGCTCTAAATTTAACTATATTTCTCTCTCTCTAACTATTTGTAACTATCTCTAACACTATTTCTTCCTCTCTCTCTCTATCTCTAACCTAACCTAACCTAACATCCCTCCCCCCCCACAGGCACCTTACTGGGTCACCTCGTGGACTCCGACTCCGACGACAACACCACCAACACGCACACACGCACACACACACACACGCACACACCCAAACACTTCCTGACCCTAACGCAGCAGGAAGAACAATCTGAGCGAGACAGCGAGAGAGACGGGGGCATTACAGCCAAAGGGGGGGGCGTGGGGGGTAGTGGGCATGGCAGGGGTATGGGTAGAGAGTCCCTGCTGCCCCTGCTTGATGGTATAGTCCTGCTGTACCACATAGGAGCACATAAACAGCTGGGTAAAGTTGCAGCTCAGCGGGACTCCATGTTGGATAATGTGTCGCATGTGGCTGATATTGACACCAAGATTCAGTACTGCAAGGATAAGGTGAGTGTGTTTAGGGTGTGTTTCAGGGTGTTTAAGGGTGTAAAGTGTATGGGGAAGGGTGTAGGGAGGTCTTAGGAAAGTGTAGGGTGTGATTCCAAGGGTGTTCAGGGTGAATTAAGGGTGTTTGAGGGTGTAGGGTGAGTTTAAAAGGGTGTAAGGAAGGATGGATGGGTGTAGTGGGTGTAGGGTGACTTAACAAGGGTGTAGAATGTATGGGAAGGGTGTTTGAGGGTGTAAAAAGGGTGCACAAGTATAAGATAGACTGCAGGGTGGTTTGAAAAGGGTGATAAACATATGCTATAACTTTGAAATATTAGTCTGTAAGGAACAATCTCAATTTCTAACCTCACCCTATTCTCTCTCTCTCTCACCCTCACACACACACAGGGTAGTCACGTGTCGTTGGTGCAGGAGTTAACCTGGTCCCGGGGTGTGTTTGTGACCCGGCTGGCTGAGCAGGGGCGGCACCAGGCCTGGGTCAACGGTGCTGTACACTCACCCAACAAGTACAAGCACCTCACTAACCTCATGCGTCTCATTGTGGATACTCTCAAGGTGGGGCAGGAGGAGGAGGAGGAAGAGAAGGAGGAGGAGGAGGAGGAGGAGGAGTAGTAGTAGTGGTGTTGATATTGTTGTGTTTATATATATTGATTTGGTTGACTAATTCTAGCTTTTATTCCTCTCTCTCTCTCTCTCTCTCTCTCTCTCTCTATCTCTCCCTTTTCTTGCTTCCTCCCTCTCTCCCTCCCCTACCTCTCTTTCTCTCTCTCTCTCTTCCTTCCTTTCTATTTTTCTCTCTTCCTCCCTACCTTGCTTCTCCTTCCTCCTTCTCTCCCTTCATTTCTTTCTTGCTTGCTTCCTTTCTCTCTCCCTCCCTCCCTCCCTCCCTCCCTCCCTCCTCCTCCTCCTCCTCCTCCTCCTCCTCCTCCTCCTCTTTCTTCCTCTTCCCTCCTCCTCCTCCTCCTCCCAGGCTGCGTCCAATGAGGGTGAACTGTTTGCCTTCGTGCCAGACTTCTACATAGACAGTCTTACAGAATTATGTACAGCCATGAGACTGTACTTCACTACACCGCCGGAGAGTGTAGAATGTGAGTGTGTTAGGGTGTGTTGGAATGTGTTAGAGTGTGTTAGAGTGTGTTGGGGTGTGTTTGAATGTGTTGGGGTGTGTTGGGGTGTGTTTGAGTGTGTTAGGGTGTGTTTGAGTGTGTTGGGGTGTGTTTGAATGTGTTTGAGTGTGTTGGGGTGTGTTAGGGTGTGTTTGAGTGTGTTAGAGTGTGTTTGAGTGTGTTGGGGTGTGTTTGAGTGTGTTGGAGAAAGTGTATTGACTGTAGGATGTCGGTAGAGAGTGAAATAATACATAAAAACATCAATTTATCTCTGACATAAACTTAAACATGAACAAAAATATATATAATCAACAAAATATATAAAAAATGCATTATAACTCTCTCCTATTAATACCTATCACATCCTACACCCCTTCCCCCTTCCTCCCTCCTTTCCCCCTCCTTTCCTCCCCCCTAAAACCCCCCTTCCCCCCCAAACAGCCACACAGAAGCTCTTAACAGATGTGGGAGAATTCTTAGCACTCCTGTTCTGCGACTCGAGGATTGTGTATTCAGACAGTAAAGATTCTCTGATACAAGCGTTGGCAGGCTTTGTGTGTCACCCTCCCACCCTGGCAGCACTCGAGAGGATGCCCGAAGAAAGGTGAGTGGGCGCGGAGTGGGTTAGAGACAGTGGGAGTGGGTGGGGAAGGGTGCGGAGTGGGTTAGAGACAGTTGGAGTGGGTTAGAAGGGCTGGGTATGTAAGGTTAGGTTTGTATAAAGTTTGGTGAGATGAAATAGGGTGAAATTATTGCATTATTACACTTAAACACACCCTTACCCACCCTCAAACACACCCTACCCACCCTGAAACACCCTTACCCACACTCAAACACACCCTTAACACACCCTACACACCCTCAAACACACCCTTACCCACACTCAAACACCCTTTTCCTCTCTTTAACCCCAATCAAACCCCCTTTTCACCCCCTCCCCCCCCGTGCAGCCGCAGACAAATGGTTCGGAATCTTCTCCTTCCTTATGAGAACCGTGCGTGGGCCCAGAATAATTGGATACTGGTTCGGTTCTGGAAAGGATGCGGATTCGGATTCAGATACGTTAAAAGTCCGCATCTTACCAATAAGTTCGGACCAAAACCACCGAATTCTGATAACTCGAATTTCACGCAAGCTACAGGTATGTGTTTGTGTGTACGTGTGTGTATATATATTTTGAAATTCTGATAACTCTAATTTCACGCTGGCTATAGGTATGTGTGTATGTGTTTGTGTACGTACATGTGTGTATATATTTTGAAATGTTATGTTTGTGATCAATTAATCTGTTATATTGCTAATTTTTTGTTCTATTTCCTCCTCCTCCTCCTCCTCCTCCTCCTCCTCCTCCTCCTCCTCCTCCTCCTCCTCCTCCTCCTCCTCCTCCACCTCCACCTCCTCCTCCAGCCCCCTGCCCGTCCCCCACCTTCCAGAGACATGTGGTGGAGGTGTTAGAAAGCTCAAGTGATGTTTCAACGCCTTTCCTCAACTCTCTGCTCAATCAACTCAACTGGGCCTTCTCAGAGTTCATTGGAATGCTGCAGGAGGTGAGTGGGCGTGTGGGCGTGGGTGTGGGTGTGGGTGTGTTAGGGGGGTGACTGTGTGTGTGTGTGTGAGAGAGAATTTAATGCGAAAAAAGATGAAATGAGATATATTTATGTACGGTTTTACATATTTTTTACACCCAAACACACACTACCGCCCCTTTCACCCCGACAAACACACCCACACACACCTCTTTCAATCCTAACACACTTAAACACACCTAAGAACACCCTTATAAATACACACACTTATCCAAACACATTCAAACACCCTTTCCCCCCCTCAAACATCCCATTCCTGAGACTGTACCGCCAGCAGCCAGACAGTACCTCTAACACGGTGATCATATTTCATCGTTTTAAACCTTCCCTGTTCCTCTCCATGTCATTTTGAGGGATGGAGGAACAGTAATACATCATTCCTCACCATTAATAGTGGTTGGATATAAAGAAAACATTACCTATTAAGCGTAAATAACCTTAATAAATAACATCAACAAGCTTCAACAGGTACCCTAAGATGGCGGCCGTGCGTTGCCTGTAGGGTCACGTATATATTAAATCAAAATTGAGATTTTTATTATACACAGGAAAGCAATTATATATACTTTAAAAAATCGTCTGAAGTACCTAACAGTTTTTACCATAAACATTTGTTATATTTGATTCGTATTTATTTCATGAAAAATGTTTATTTCTAAGGTCAATCATGAAATCGATAAATAGAATAAAGCAATAATAATGAAATTAAACCAATATAAACCATAGAATAGAACATATAAAAGTTATTCAGACCGAAAGTAAAGCCTAAATAAGCCATAGAAAAAAGAAAAAAGAAAAAAACAATGAAAAAATGAGAAAAAAACACCATAATTATTTGTTTACATCCAAGAGTGTTAATTATAGCGTGTTAGGTACAGTAAAAGATGTGTTAGGACATGACGACCTACAAGGATACAGATGAAGTCGAGTGTGTTGTGTTGTGAGTGTGTTATGGTGGGCTGACGGGGCTGACAGGCTGGCGAATCGACAAAAATACCGGATAGGTGCACATCCCTAGACACACACACACACACACACACTCAGCAATGTTTCCGATTAATAATTATAATACTTCGGGCATCAGTTGTGTTGCATATCACGTATATATATATGTACTACGCTCATAATGCTACACTTGTTGACATTAGACTGCTGATGATGATGTCTCGGCGCCAAAGGTTATATCTGTTTGGTTATTAAGAAACAAAACATCGTAAAAACCTTTGAAAACAATCAGAAAACAATTATAATGACTTTATAAACCATAGAAAGACTTTAATAAACAAAGAAATCGAGAAATACTAGTCATGAGCTGGACTTGGACTTGTACTTGGGTTGGGAGTGTTGGCAGTCACCGCCTTGGCGATGTATACAAACCCAGTGAGAATATTTCTTGGTGTTAAACCTTCCCTGTTCCTCTCCTTGTGTATGTAAGGGATGGAGGAGCCGTGCAGAGTGGAGGGATAACGAGGAAACTATATATATTAAGTGTAAGATTGCAGAGGTGTGTTGGATCACGTATGTATAATTCCAAAATATTCTTTTTTATCATACACAGGAAAGCAATCATATATACTTTAAAAAATCGACTGAACTACCTACCCGATCCCTACATAAACATTTGTTATATTTGATTCGTATTTATTTCATGAAAAATGTTTATTTCTAAGGTCAATCATGAAATCGATAAATAGAATAAAGTAACAATAATTAAATTAAACCAATATAAACCATAGAATAGAACATATAATAATTATTCAAACCGAAAGTAAAGCCTAAATAAGCCATAGAAAAAAGAAAAAAGAAAAAAACAATGAAAAAATGAGAAAAAAAACACCATAATTATTTGTTTACATCCAAGAGTGTTAATTATAGCGTGTTAGGTACAGTAAAAGAAGTGTTAGGACATGGTGACCTACAAGGATACAGATGAAGGCGAGTGTGTATTGTTGTGAGTATTCAGAGGCTGAGAAATCTACCCTACAAAGATAGGTTAAAACGTCTTAATCTCCACTCCCTAGAGAGAAGGAGGGCAAGAGGGGATAGGATTGAGGTTTTCAAATGGGTAAAAGGAATTAATAAGGGAAACATTGATCAGGTTTTAGAATTTAGTAGTCAGGATAGGACACGTGGAAATGGGTACAAGGTAGAAAAACTTAGATTCAGGACAGACCTAGGTAGATATTGGTTCACTAACAGAGTGGTGAACGATTGGAATAGGCTGGGTAGACACGTAGTAAGTGGTGAGTCAATAGGTAGCTTGAAAAGACGGTTGGATCAGAGTATGGATAGGGATGACAGGTGGGGGTGAGGGACAAGGAACTGCCTCGTGTAGGTCATCAACTGGCCTCTTGCAGTCTCCTCAAGTCCTATGTTCTTCTATGTTCTTTAAACCCCCCCCCTTCACCTCCCCCCACAGATTCAGAATGCGTCCAACCGTCCTGAGCGGGTGTTCATAGACTCCCGGCAGCTGCGGATCTGTGCCACCTGTTTTGACTTGGCCCTGGCACTGCTGCGTGTGTTGGAGATGATTGTCACCGTGGCGCCGCACCTCTTCACAGACTTTAACAGACACAATGCTGAGTTCCTGCTGTCAAGGATGTGTCAGGTAAGGGAGGGGAGGAATTTTATTATTATTATTATTATAGAAGGGCAATTTTTATTTATTTATTTATTTATTTATGTATCAATTTGTTTGAATAATTAGAATTGTGAGTCATTTCAGTCATTAATCAATACTAAACTTAATATTTTTGTATCCCTTCCTTACACACACACACACACACACACACACACACACACACACACACACACACACACACCCTTTCCACACCCTACCCCCCCAGCTTCTTTGCCAGGTTCTAAACAGGGTGAGTGGGTGGTCAGGTTGTTTTGGTCACGTGGTCACCCTTGAGATCCCCGGCCTTGAAACCATCCATCACTACCCTATACTGACTGCTGTTACCGGCATACTCGTCACCCTGATCAGCCACGACCTTGTGCAGGGTGAGTGTGTGGGGAAGGGTGATGCCAGGGTGAGGATGTGTGTTTGAAAAGGTGTGTAGGTGTGTTTGGAGAGGTGTAAGAGAGAAGAAAGGGTGAGAATGTGTGTTATGAAAGGGGTGAAGGAGAGAGAATATTGAGATTGATAATGTATTGTTTGTAAGGTGTAACTTCACTATAACTTCACCCTTCCTAACTTAACTGTCTCTCCACTCTCCACAGTTCCCTCCAAGACTCAAGTGGCTACCAAAACTCTACTTAATGAACCAAGTTTCCAATTGAACTCTATTAAACAACTGCTGGGAGGAGGAGGAGGAGGAGGAGAGGGAGGAGGAGAAGCGTGGAATATGCAAGACTCTGATACTTCTTCTACTACTACTTCTACTACTACATCTACTACTTCTACAGCTACTACTACTACTACTACTACTACCGCTAATAGTAGTAGTGGTGGTGGTGGTGGTGGTAGTAGTAGTAGTAGTGGTTCGTCTCTTAAATTCTCGCTGAGGAATTGTAAGTATATATATTTTTATTTATTTATTTATGTAGTATATACTATTTTTATTTCATTTTATTTATAAGTTGTTGTTTTATTTATATATATATAGTTTGTGTTTTTGAGAATTTTAGTATATAGTAGTTTGTGTTTATTTAATATTTCATAGTTATACATACATCTATTTCTCTAAAACACACTCAAACACATATTTCACTCACCCCCACTCACCCTCAAACACACCCTAAACACACCCTCTCTCTCTCTCTCTTCCCCCACTCTCCACCCCCAGACCCAGAGCACATCTTACCCTGCGAAATCACACAAGTGGAGCGTGTTGTCACACACTTGGAATCCTGCGTCAAACTGAAGAGTGAAAAAAGTCCGGGTGAAGATGAAGACTCTTTGTGTACCATCTGTTATGCCTACCCTGCCACAGCTGTGTTCAAACCATGCAACCACTCCTCCTGCAGGTATAGTAGTAGTGGTAGTGGTAGTAGTAGTAGTAGTAGTAGTAGTAGTAGTAGTTGTAGTAGTAGTAGTAGTAGTAGTAGTAGTAGGGAGGGTGTAACAATAGTGAAATTAATTGTATATATATTTAAACTCTCTGTCTCTGTGTCTTTATCTATCTATATATTTTTTATTATTATTATATGTATTCTAAATTACTCTCTCTTCCTCCTTTCCTTCCCTCCTTCCTCTCTCCCTCCCTCTCCCCCATACACTCTCCTACCCTTCCTCTCTCTCCTCTCTCCCCAATTTCCTCTCTATCCTACCCTCTCTCCTTTCTACCCATCCCTCCCTCTCACCCTAATTCCTTCTCTTCCTACCCTTCTTTCCCTCCTCCCATCTCTCACACACTCTCTCTCCTTCCTTCCCTCCCCCCCTAACACCCACACCCCCCGTTCTTCCTCCCCCAGGGCTTGTGTCACCCAGCATCTAATGAACCGTACAGACTGTTTCTTCTGCAAGGCAACCATACAGGAGGTGATCGGGCAGACAACCGGGTCTGTGGTGTACCAAGCAACACCAACCACTACCGACACCACTGCTACTACTACAACTACTACTACTTCTACTACTACTACTACTACTACTACACCACAAGCCAATACATAATCACCTAATCTACTCTAATCTGACGCCCAATCCAATCCAATCTAATCCGTTCCAGTTCAGTTTAGTTTTGTTTTTCTTTTTTCTTTCTATAACTACCAGACTTGACTTTTTTTTTTTTCCGTTCATATCTAATACAATCTAATATAATGTAATATAATATGATATAATCTGACTCTTTATTAATACAGTTTTTCAAGTTTTTCAAGTGTTTTCAGTTTGTTTTTGGTTTTAAAAATTGCAATATTAATAAATTTTTTTCACTCTAACAGACAGACAGATTAACAGACAAACAGACATAATTTTCACCTTATCAAAACCTTATCACGACCTTATCCAGACCTCATCAAGACCTTATCCAATTTATTTTCAGGTTATTTTGGTTTTAAACATTACAATATTAATTCATTTCCACAGACAGACAGACGGACGGACAAGTTGCATATTTTCATTTCTAATTTCAACTCGTCGGAATAATAATAATAATAATAATAATAATGATAATAATAATAATAATAATGATGATGATATTGATGTGTGTACGTTTATTTCAGTGATTATATATATGTGTGTGTGTGTGTGTGTGTTTGACTGACTGACTGATTGGCTGACAGGAGCAGGAAGAAACTGTCAGCTTAATCAAACAGTTAGTCAGCCAGTCAGCAAAAATATTCTTCATTATTTGCATTTAAGACCCAAAAAAAATAATAATTGAAATCTAAACACATTTGATTTTAATTGAAACTCGTCAGAAAAATAATAATAATAATAATAATAATAATAATAATAATAATGATGTAATTTTGTTTATTTCAATTATTATTATTATTATTATTAACTTAGAAAAATATTGATTTATAATAAACCAAAAACACATTGATGTAGTAAAACAAAAAGGTGGGTTTAAGGGGGAGATACGCCCCCTCCCGCCCCCCCCCACGCCCACCCCACGCCCACCCCGCCCACCCTTCACCCCCTTTGTATAGGAATTAAAACACAATATTGATAAAAAAGGGAGATAGGAAAATGAATAATTATTTTCTTTATTTCTTTGTCTTTTTATTTATTTATTTGTTTATTTTCTTTCATTTATTCTTTGTTATGTAAAGGAGGAAGAGGAGGAGGAGGAGGAAGAAGAAGAAGAAGAGGAAGATTTGATTATATATCTCTCTCTTTCTCTCTTTCTCTCTCTCCTCTTCCTTCTGTGTGTGTGTACGCATAATCTTTGCCTTATTAGCTTGTGTGCGTAATGCTGACCAGTGTATATGTGGGCATGTGTGCGTAATTATCCACTGGTGTACGCAAGATGTCAATTTACGTACATGGCCTAGAATTACTGCTGTGTGTATGCGATATTCATGTGCGTATAACAAGCCTGCCAGTGCTTTGCCTATGTACGTTTTAATTAAGCGTACAGGAGTCTTGCTTACATATGTACGCGTGTGTATGTGTGTACAGACCATTGCCTTGACGTGTACATGGCATAACACACATGTAGTGGCCATGTATGTGTATGTGCGTTTATTTGGTCTACATGATAACTTATGTACGTTTATTATTATTATTATTATGTGTGTGTGTGTAGAGAGAGATAATTAATTTTACTAATGAAGTTATTAATTTCTTTACCTATTATTATTATCATTATTATTATTATTATTATTATTATTTGTTTCTCTCTCTCTCTCTCTCTCTCTCTCTCTCTCTCTCTCTCTCTCTCTCTCTCTCTCTCTCTCTCTCTCTCTCTCTCTCTCTCTCTCTCTCTCTCTCTCTCTCTCTCTCTCTGTAATGTTAAACATCAGTCAATTCCACATTCTACAAGTAGGAGAAAAAATATAAATAAATTATATTATGAAATGCACAATATAAAACTTGAAGTTGTCTATAATTATAAAGGTCTTGTGGTTACAATCCAGTCAGTGTTAGTAATATAAACCTTTATAAATACAATAATGTTAACTCATCAACATTTGCAAGTATAAGTAACATGAAAATGATTGCACTTATTACTACTACACGCCGGTCCAGGTTAATCAAGACTGTATCCAAGGTCACTCAAGGTCACTGGTCCTGTTTAAAGGCAAGTACACACTGTGACTTGTGTGCTGCACTCTGACCAGCCTCAGTGAGGTGCTTGGGTTGGGGTGTGTGTTGTGGGCACACTATACAATAGAGCCAGGTGCGCTGCGGCCGCTATTAGTATTTCATCTATATATAAAGTGTAATGTTGAGGTGTATCTCCATGAGCAAGGCAAGGCAAGGCAAGGTGTGGCAGCACCACAGTCAGGGTAGATACAGGTGGTCTGTGCCTGACCCTCACTCCTGTGATCTCTTCATCCCCTTCACCTCTCGGCGATATTGACCTCCAGGCACGTAGGCCTGGGGGGGGGAGGTGGGGGTGTTATCTGTGTTACTGGTAACACACACCCACCCACAGCAGCGCTAAGGTCTGCCTACACCTTCTATTATAAAGTGTGATGAAACTTAGCAGAGAAGGATGGAACCTGAATCCCTGAAGCCAAGTCACATGATGAGTACAAGTACTGTAACAGGTGACTGTAACACCTGACTGACTACACCTTCATAACACTATACTGATCATTGATGTTATTGGAACAATATGTTATCCATTTTAAAAGGAAAAATATAAGTTCATTTCAGTTGCATGAAATAGGCTTTTAGAATACAGGAAATGTTCTGGGGGTGAGTGCCCCCAGACCCCCCCGGCATGTGTTAATACCCCCGGCATTCACGCCATCAGGTTCACCATCAGCCCAAGTAACACCATAAAGTGTACCCAGCCTACAGGCCTCACCTCACTGTATAGAGTGTGTTCATAATGATGTCTGGTGTTATTATACAATGTACTGTACTCATGAATAGTGTTGTTGGTGTGTTAGAGAGTAGCGCCGTGCTCATGTTTTGAATAACCAGCAAGAGGCAGGCTTTGTGCTGGACTCACTCTTATTAAATGCCCGCTGCCACACTCTCAGGATGACCCACTAATCACTACATATAGGGTCATGGTGGTAGTGAGTCCAGTCAGAGGTCACCGCACGACCCATAGTGTGTGTACGGGTGGTTGGATATATTACTACACATTCACACATTCAGGGTCACTGGTCCTGTTTAATTAAGAATGTATGTAAGGTCACATCAAAATAAGGTTGTGAAACACTGCCTAAGAAGGTCATACGCCAGGTAGATTTTTTTAAGTGACGACTTGTTTGTACTTATTGATAACTGGACTGTACTAAACTATTACTCTCTCTCTCTCTCTCTCTCTCTCTCTCTCTTTGGGGTGTTAAATATTTACAATTAGAATAAAACACACATGGAATGAAAATATTTATAATAATGATAATATTACTCATTATTATTTTATTTTAGTTTGTTTTTTTCTTTTTCTTCTTCTTCTTCTTCTTCCTCCCATTGGATTGTGTTCGTTCGTTCGTTCGTTTGTTTGTTTGTTTAATAATAATAATAATAATGATGATTATTATACATGATGGAATGTAAATAAATAAAACTGTAATATTTTAAATGTGTTATATTTTTATTAGTATTATAAATGTATGTGTGTGTATGTATGTATGTATGTATGTGTGTGTGTGTGTGTGTGTTGAGGTAGTAAGTGTACATGATAATTACATACATATATATTTGTACTTTAATCTCTCTAAAAAAATACTGCTTCTTCCTCTTCCTCCTCCTCCTTCCTCTTCTTCCTTATCCTCTTCCTCCTCCTCCTCTCTTTAATTCGTAACATTATCTAACATAAACTCTAAAATATTGAGAGAATCCATACACTGATTCTCTCTCTCTCTCTCACTCTTCCTTCCCTCCTCCTCCTCTACCTCCTCCACACCCCCCTCTTCCTCCTCCTCCTCCTCCTCCTCCATCACCTCTAACACAACATTTTCCTCGTGTCCTGAGAATCCGCACGCACTCGGATCGTAAGATATTTCCATTCCTCCTCCCTCCACCTCCTCCATCTTTCCACTGAGGAGGGAGGGGGGCAGGGGGGGTAGTGGAGGGAGGGGGGGAAGGGGGGTCAAGCCGCCATCTTGCCCCCCATCCAAATGATCCACCAGGAAACCGGAATCGAACGCATCCGTCGATATTCCGTTCAGCGTAATATTTCCCGACACTCCCTCGCTCTCGGCTTTCTCTAGCCCTTGTATGTGCGCGTGGCTATGTACGTCTGCATCCATGTGTGCGGTAATATGCGTGTGTGCGTCTCCTAACCCCGGGAGGTCCGATAATTCGACCATTTCCGGCGAAACGACTAAAACCGAGAAATCATTATTATTATCCGTAGATGAAGAGTCACTTATCATAACCATTGCGTTGTTTTCTTCCTCTTCTAACCTAACCTTCCCTTCCTCTCTTGTAGCAGTAGCAGTAGCAGCAGCAGCAGTAGTAGTAGCAGTTGTAGTAGTAGTAATACAACGTTTTTTACTTAAATGGCTTCTCAGTTTGTCGCGTCGAGCAGCTTGGAATGAATACTTTAACTGTGGCGTAATAGCAGCAGCAGCAGCAGTAGTAGTAGCAGTAGCAGTAGTAGTAGCAGCAGTAGTAGCAGTTGTAGTAGTAGTTATACCATGCTTTTTACTGAGATGGTTCCTCAGTTTGTCCAGCCTTGTGGTCTGGAAGGAACAGTTGAGTTGAGGTTGAACGGAACACTTGAGGAGGGAGGAGGAAGGGGAGTGGAGCCGCATGTGTCGCCTCATATTCTTGGCGTGGGAGAACGAGTGGCCGCACACCTCACACTGATGAACACGGGTCTGGGGGAAGGGTGAATACAGGGTGAGAACAGGGTGAATACAGGGTGATTAGGGTGAGTATAAGGGTGGAAATAACACAATTAGAATATCCTCATTTTTCATCATTCTAAAACACACATACATCCTCTCTCTCTCAGTCTCTGTCTCTCACACAAACACACACACACACACACACTCTCTCTTCACCCACACACACACCTACCTTAGAGTGCGTCGCGTAGTGGTCGTTCAAGTGTGTTTTTCTTGGAGTACTAAAGCCACACCCGGGATGAGGACACGAGAATGTTGTCCCGGAATGTTGCAGTAAATGTGCTTTAAATGTTGTTATGTATTTAGATGAGAAGCCGCAGACGTCACATAATAAACGGCTGGTGGGAGAGTGTGTGTAGGTGTGGGCTTGGAGTGCGTGCCGCCATTTGAAGCCACGCCCGCACTCATTGCAGACAAACCTTAGGGGGGGGGTGTAAAGGTGTGTTAGGTTAGGTTAGGTTTAAGGAGAAAATGTATGATTTATTTTTTCTAGTTTTTTTTCTTATTTTTAGTTTATTTTTTAACTATTGTTATTATTATTACTCCTTGTTCAGTCTATTTCACACACACACACACACACTCTCTCTCTCTCTCTCTCTCTCCTAACATACACACAATCTCTCCTCTCTCTCTTCCAAACACACACACAATCCCCTCTCTCCCAACACACACACACAATCCCCTCTCTCCCAACACACACACACACACACACTCTCTCTCTCTCCTAACACACACACACACAATCTCTCCTTCTCTCCCTCTCCCAACACACACAATCCCCTCTCTTCTCTCCCTCTCCCAACACACACACACACACACACACACTCTCTCTCTCTCTCTCTCCTCCTAACACACACACAATATCTCCCTCTCTCTCTCTCTCCCAACACACACAATCCCCTCTCTTCCAACACACACACACACACACACACACACACTCCCTCTCCCTCTCCTAACACACACACAATCTCTCCCTCTCCCAACACACACAATCCCCTCTCTCCTCCCTCCACACACACACACACACACACACACACACACACACTCACGGCTTTGTGTTGGAGTGCTTGGGTGCATGCATGGTGAGTGCTGCCCTGGTCCTGAATCTGAGGTCACAGTACACACAGAAGAACGGTAACTCGTGGTCATGTAAGGCAAAGTGATCACGCTGACCTTCAACATCAAGCACCTGTAAGGGGGAAAGGGTGTGTGTGTGACCTTACTTGACCTGACCTCGATTTTTTTATTTATTTATTATTTGAAGAGCAGTTTGAGTTTAGTTTTGATTTTTTTTATTTATTTATTTATTTTTGAAGAGCAGTTTGAGTTTAGTTTTGATTTATTTATTTATTTATTTATTTTATTTATTTATTTATTTATTTATTTTTGAAGAGCAGTTTGAGTTTAGTTTTGATTTATTTTTGTCATTTATTTAGGAAAGAAATTATTATTGATTATTATTATTTGATAGATTTGAATTCATCTCTTTATTTATATCTATTTTTATATATATTTTTTTTTCTTACTATCTCTAAAATTAAGGAAAAAAACATTAATTTCACTCTCAGTCTCTCTCTCTCTCTTAACTCAAGGAAAAAACATTACTATTGACATTATTATTACTATCACACACACACACACACACACACACACAGCCTTACCTGCACATAGCATAGCGGGCACTGTGGTGTATAATGTCTAGTGTGTTGTACATGTTTCACTAAGTCACCACAGCGCTGAAAAGTTGTACCACACACCACACACACCACACCACCACCACCACCACCACTACTACTACTACCACTACCACTACTACTACTACTACTACTACGTTTATTGGTCCCTCCTCCTCCTCCTCCTGCTCCTCCTGCCCCTTCCCCTCCTCCTCCTCCTCCTCCTCCTTCTACCCCTACCTTCACTTTCGGGGGGCCGTGTATGTGTATGTGTGTGTTTATCTGATCCCCTCCTCCCCCTCCCCTGCCCCTGGCCCCCCCACCGTCGTTACAACCCACCTACTACTACTAGCCTCTGTGTGCGTTTCTGTGTGTGTATGTGTGTGTAGGTGTTTGTCTGACCCACTCTCACCCTCCCCCCCCTCTCCTATGGTAGTGATGACCATCTCTAACACCTCCTCCTCCCCCGCCCCCCCCTCACTACTACTACTAGCTGTGTGTGTGTTTTGTGGTAGTGTGTGTGTATGTGTGTGTTTGACCTCCTCCCCCTCCCCCCCTAGAGAGGTAATGACCACCCCTAACACCTCCCCCCCCTCAGCAGCCTCCTCTGGTGTGTGTGCGTTTGTGTGTAGTGGTTGTGTGTGTGTTTGTTCTGGTGGCGGCCATTGCTCTATGTCTCCACACAGCATGGAGAGGTCAAGGATTCCTCTCTCTCCTCCCGCTTGATCCACACGGAAGGAGTTTGAATCTGCTTTCGTCTCGACTTCACACGGAATTTCGTCATTTTTTTTCAAGACCGGTTTTCTAGTTTGCTTTTTCCTCCCTGTGTGTGCGTTTGTTTGTGGGTGTGTGTGTGCGTGTGGTGCTTGGAGTGTGGTGCAGATGTGGTGTGATAGGCCAAGGAGCTGTGCGTGTTGGGAGAGTGTGCGTAGGAGTGAGGTACACACGCGCACACACTCCCCGTATAGTAAGGAGATTAATATTTCCATTATGTTGGTGCCGTTTGGATCATCATCTGAGGAGGAAAAATAGTCATTAAATTGGTGTTTTACTTATATATATAATTTTATTTTAATGAATTTAGATTAAAAATAGGGAAAGAAAGTTATATTTGGTGTTTTTTCTTATCAAATTAATTGGTGTTTTTTATTTAATGGAAAATAAACAATAAAAAACAATAATAATGAAACAAAACTGAAAATAAAAAAATAATCTATACAACAAATAATTCCTAAACAAGAAAAACTAAGAATTAAATTGGTGTTTTATTTATTTATTTTTTTATAATAAATGTTGATTAAAATTATGGAAAGAAAGTTATATTTGGTGTTTTTTCATAATATAATGTGAAGAATATAAACAGTTTTAGGTGTTTTTTTTCAATAGAATATGTAAAAAGATTTAGTTTAATAAAAGAAAATCAAAAAATAAATAAAAACACTAAAGCCGTACTAATAAAACTAAATATTATTGTTATCACTTATTATTATCATTATTACTATTACTATCATCATTATCATTATCATTACTACACACCTTGCTCTGAGATTCCTTGGCTTCCTGTAGCAGCAGCAGTAGCAGCAGCAGCAGTAGGCATAGTAGTAGTAGCAGTATTAATAGTAGCAGTAGTAGTAGTAGTATTGGTAGTAGCATTACTATTACTATTAGTCTCTCCTAACGCAATGACGAGTGGCCTCAGCACAGACCACTCCCTGTGTGCCGCCAGCCTGGCCTGCAGCACGGCCGCTACCACAGTGGAGTGGGCGGCCAACACACAGCTATGGGCGGGGGCAGCACTCCCGTCCCCGCCCACTACCACAACATCACACAGCTCACCACGCCCACGAAGCCACTAGAGAGAGAGAAATACAAAAATACACACACACACACAGCCACTGAAGACTAGCACATACAAATCTCAGGTATGGGGTCTCATTAGCCTGACAGGTACCTAATGACCAATACTACAGGTAATGAGTCAAGGTAATGAGGTGAGTTGTTACCTGTAGGCTTTTAGACACGTGCACATCACACTGTAGGGTTAACATTGCCTTTACAATTCACCCAAACCAAAACAAAACCAAATAAAAACAATAACTGACAACCCTAACCTATCAACAAACACCAAAACAATATAAAAACAACATCAAAACACAACACAGACACGTGAAAATATACATAAAAATACATTCATTAAATAAACAACACTAGGAAGTTTATAATATATCGTGAATTACAAGAAAACATAATAATAAGAGTGTAGCTGCTGTCTGCCCGCCGCCATTTTCCTTCAGTTTGTTTGTGTCATTGAGAGAGAGAGACAGTGTTGTGTTGTTTTCCTTCGTCCTTCCTTCCTTCCTCTCCTCGTAAGTACACCTGACCTACCTTGACCTCCATCATTAAGAATCCCAGCAGGTAAACGCTAAAGGAACGCCATCTTGCACGTTCTTTTACCTCCTTGTTCGAAATTGTCAAAGTTGAGAAAAAATGGATATTATTATTATTATTAATATTCGTCTTTTTCGTTTCATTTATTTCTCTCTCTAGTTTAGGTTAATTTCCTTAGGAGGGGAGAGTGGAGGGAAAGTAGGGGGGGGTGTGGAGAGATGGAGGGAAGAGGAGAGGAAGATTGGAAGGGTGGAGAGAGGAATATTGAAAGGAAGGTGGTGGGATAGAGAGAAGAGAGGAGGGTGGAGAGAAAATTTGAGGGATGGAGGAGAGAAGAAGATTGGAGGCAGAACAAGTGTCACGCCCACCTTAGCTAGACCCAAGGCCGCCCAATGCTTGTCTACAGTGGGCGTGTGTGCTAAAATGTCACGCCTGCTTGATGCTATTGTTGTTGTTGATGTTATTGTTGATTTACCTGCTTGACTTACCTGCTTGGCTGCCTTGCATTATGAAGTATAGCACTAGGTAGGCAGAAGGCTGTAATAAATAGTTAGAGAGGTGAGCCCAGAGCTGCTGTAGTGCCAGACCAAATGATCTACAATACTGTCTTAAATAGTAATGGCTGGATTGTGTTCACCATTTGCACCATTTAAAAGACGTTCAAGTACAATTAATCGTTGAATTTGAATAATAAGTTAGCCAAAGCATTATGAAGTAGCCGTTTGCATGGGATCAATGGGTGAAAAATCTGTGTCTTCATTCCAAGTTGTGGTGAGTTGCGAAGAGTTTTTAGCCGTGACCTCGCGTGCCCACTGAAGGGTCAAGTACAAACAGTGTCTCGGGCTGTATGGCTGATTGTCTAAGTAGAATTTTCCAATATTTGATCCGATCTGCTCGAATAAGCCTTCCTTTTATAGAGTATAGGTTGAGCTGGGTCAGTCTTTAGGTTAGGTTAGGTTTGGTTTAGTTTCTCTCTCTCGCTCTAACTAACTCTAATTTCTCTCTCTCTCTCTTTGTAGCCGAGTCCTGTCTTCTATAACACTACATTAGGTTAGGTTTGGTTTAGTTTCTCTCTCTCGCTCTAACTAACTCTAATATTTTGTTCTCTCTCTCCTTCAGACAATGGACTTCGAGGATCAGCACCGCATGTTCGCCATCTCACTCGGACCGAACCCAAACACACAAACACACACACAAACACAACAACAACAACAACAACAACAACAACAACAACAACAGCAACAGCAACAGATCACACACACACACGCACACACCAACACACACACACACCAACACGCACACCAGCATACACAGCAAGATACACACACACGTCTACTGATGCAAACACACATAGACCCACAGCAATTATCCATACACCAACATACACAGCCGCACACACACACACAGCCACACACACAGACACAGCCACATATACACATGGAAATGGCTAACGTAACTATATTAAACAACACAATTACACCAACAAGTACAGCTATAGTTAATATTTTGGCGCCAAAACCACCGCTAGAAATACAGGATTCAACGACAAGCACAACCTTTGATAATTACTGTTTGATATGCGATAAAGGAATAATTAACGACACTAAAGAACAACTAATTAACATCACACAAACTCACATGTCAATTAGCCAACGTAAACTTAGTACAATGCTAATTAGGTTAGTGAAATGCGGTCCAGTTAGCGATACGCACAGCCAGACACTATGTTCACGGTGTTTTAATTTAGTGGAAAGAGTAGATGGCATTGAGATAGAATTAGCGGATATTAAAGTTGAGTTATTGCAATTATTTGAGGCTACGCTGGCACACCGGAGGCCCGCCCTGGCGAGGAAGGAGGTGGAGAGACCTACGGTAAGGGGGGAGGGAGAGAGAGAGAGATGTGTGTGTGTGTGTGTGTGATAGATAGAAAAATTGATGTATATATAGATAGAAAGAGAGAGAGAGAGAGAATTTTTAGTATATATATTATTATTATATATTTTATTAATTAATTATATGTATTTTCCTTCCTTCCTTCCTTCCTTCCTTCCTTCTATTTCCTCTCTTCCTTCTTCTTCCTTCCTTCCTTCCTTATTTCTTTCTTTCTATCTATCTTTTATTTATTTATTTATTCCTTCCTTCCTCCCTTCCTCCCTCCCTCCATCTCCTCTTTCTCTCCCTCTTTTCACTTCTCTCCTTCTCCCACTCTCTTCTCTTCCTCCCTCTCTTCCTCTCTCTCCCTTCCTATCTTCCTAACTTCATTTCTCTCCCTCTCTCTCCCTCTCATTCCCACTTTTCCTATCATTGCTCTCTCCTTCTCTCCATCTCCCCCGCCCCCCCACAGCTTGAGGTCGACGTGGAGTGGGATGACAGTACAGAGAGTGACCCGCCCCCCCCAGATGACCTTGAGAATGACCCTGACTGCCTCGCCAACGGGTCATCAGCAGGGGGGGGGCGCAGGAGGAGGGGGGGCAAGATGGCGGCCACGGGGGGGGGGAAGAAGGGGAAGAGGAAGACTGGGCGGCCGAGGAAAGTTAGGCTGACCGCGAAAGTCAAGGTGTGTGTGTGTGTGTGTGTGTGTGTTTGGAAATGTGTGTGTGTGTGTGTGTGTGTTAGTTAGTTAGTTAGTTAGTGTAGTATAGAGGCCCTGCCTCACAGCCATGGTGATCCACTCACACTGGTGTCGTCAGCGAAAGAGGAGAGGGACGAGCCTCCCACCTTCTCAGCAATGTCTCCTATGTGGATCAGAAAGAGGAGGGGACCCAGTACTGAACCCTGCGGCACCCCGCTGATCACTACTGCTTCTTCTGACCTGTGTCCATCCACGGTGACTGCTTGGAGGCGTCCTGTGAGGAAGGCATGGATCCACACTCCCAGCTTTCCTGTTATGCCGAGAGCCTTGGCTTTGTGGAGGAGGATGCCGTGGTCCACTTTGTCAAAAGTCTTGGCAAAGTCAAGGAACACGACATCCACATTCCTTCCCTCTGCCAGGCTGTGCAGGACCCAGTCGTGGTGTGCCAGGAGTTTTGACAGGCAGGACCTTCCTTTCCTGAAGCCGTGCTGCTTGTCACTGAATAGGTGGTGGTCCTCCATGTGTTGAACTATTCTATTCCGGGCACACTTTTCGAAAATTTTAATAAGGTGGGAAGTGAGGGCTACCGGTCTGTAGTTTAGGGGGAGGCATCTGTCCCCACCCTTATATATTGGACATACAGTGGCCCTCTTGAGTATGTGAGGGATCACTCCTGTGTCCAGAGAGCATTGCCACAGCCTGCATAGTGGGTGTGCCAACGCTTTGCTACACTTGAGCAGTAGAATGGCTGGTACTCCGTCTGGACCAGCTGCTGAGTTTGCTTTTAGTTCTTTTATGGCCATTTCAATCTCTCTTTTTGTGATGGTAATGTCTGCCAGCTTGTCTTGGTGTGTATCCTCAGCAAAGAACTCTACTGGGTTGTGTATAATTCTATGGGGCTGTGGGTCACTGAATACTCTACTGTAGTGTTGAAGTAGTAGCTGGGTGTGTGTGTGTGTGTGTTTGGAAAAATATATGTGTGTGTGTGTGTGTGTTTGGAAAAATATATATGTGTGTGTGTGTGTGTGTTTGGAAAAATATATATATGTGTGTGTGTGTGTGTGTTTGGAAAAATATATGTGTGTGTGTGTGTGTGTGTTTGGAAAAATATGTGTGTGTGTGTGTGTGTTTAGAAATGTATTTATGTATGTGTGTGTGTTTAAAAATATATATATTATGTATGTATGTATATGTATATTTTTTTTCTGTGTATGTATATGTATGTTATGTATGTTATGTATATATCTTAACCCTCATGTAAATATAGGTTCATGTACGTATATGTATGTTTTTCTAGATGTGTGTATGTATGTATGTATGTTTTGCTAGATGATTATGTGTGTATGTATGTATGTGTGTGTGTATAAATATTTATGTATGTATATGTATGGATATATAAATGTATGTACGTATATAACCTAACCTAACATCCCTCCACAGCTGGACTTGGAGGAAGGTGAAGGAGGAGGCGGAGGAGGAGGAGAGGAGGGTGAGGGGGGGGTGGGGGGTGAGGGAGGGGCAGCCAAGGAAGAGAGGAAGAGGAAGACCCAGGAAGAAGGACAAGGAGGAGGATGACTTCATACCCCCAGGCGCCCCCACCAAGGAGTGCCCGTCTTGCACTAAGGTGGGGAAGGGGGGGGAGGGGGAGGGGGAGGTAGGGAGGGAAGTGGGTGGAGGGAGAGAGAGGGGGGGGAGGGGAGGGAAGTTCATTTTTCATTATGGGTCATTTTCTCATATCAGTCATTTATTATCATTTATTCATATTATTTATTGTCTTGTCAGATCGTCTATACAAAAAAAAAATCCATTATCTTATCATTATCATTATTATTATTATTATTATTATTATTATTATTATTATTATTATTATTATCTCTATACCTCATTCTCTCCTCCTCCTCCTCTTCTTCTTCTTCTTTAGGTTGTTGTATCCAAGAAGTATTTAACTCACCTGTCTTCACACCGTCTGTTCCCTTGTCCCTTCTGTGAGGTGGTGTTCAAACGCAAGGTGAGGGTGTGTGTGCGTGTGTGTGTACGTGTGTGTGTGTGTGTGTAGGTGTGTGTGTGAGTGAGAGAGAGAGAAATTGATATATAGATAGATAGAGAAATTGGTTGATATATAGATAGAGAGAGAGAGAGATAATGAGATATATATATTATACATTTTATATTTATACTCAAAATGTATGAATATTATTATTATTATTACTATTATTACTATTACTACTACTACAACAACTACTAACACCCCCCCCTCTCTCTCTCCTCTCTCTCTCTCTCCTCTCTCTCTCCTCCTCCCTCTCCCCGCCCCCCCCACAGGACATCAAAACCCACCTAGCCGAGGCCCACCAAGAGGAGATCCACTACCCGTGTACGGAATGCGACGGCGTCTTCGATACGTTCATGCAGCTACGCACACACTGCCTGGTGGTGCACATGGGGGTGGAGCGGGAGGAGTACGCGTGCAAGACCTGTGCGCGTAAATTCTCCTCCCTGACTGGTTTAAAAGTCCACGTCGAGACAATTCACGAAAAGAGTCAGATACATGAATGTCCGGAATGCAAGGAGCTGTTTAACCAGAAGGGGAACATGCAGAACCATTTCCGCCGTGTGCACCAAGGGGAGGAGGCGCGGAAACTCCTCTGCGACATATGCAACAAGGGATTCATATGTCCCAGCGATTTACGGAAGCACGTCGAGCGGGTGCACCTGAAAGTCCGGAAAAATGAGGTGATGTGTGAGGTTTGCGGGAAGCCGTTCTCAGACTCCCGTGCTATGCGGATACATATTAACGCGGTACACACCCGGGAGGTCCAACACCCGTGCCCGCAATGCAAGATGGTGTTTCATAGCTTAACGAATATGGTGACGCACCGCCGACGCATGCACGGAGGAGCGGAAGGGCGACGGAACGTATGCGAAGTCTGCGGTAAAGGTTTTTGCAGTCCCAGCGATCTAAAAACACACATTCGCGTCGTACATGATAACATACGGAAGTACGTTTGCGACATCTGCGGACAGGCCTTCAAAGTCTGTTCCCACCTTAAATACCACCGCAGGAAACACACCGGGGAGGCGCCCTACGAGTGCCCTCACTGCGGCAAATGTTTCCACGGGCCCAGCCACATCTCCGACCACGTGAAAAAAGTCCACAAAACCGTTTACATCGGCACCAATCAGCGACGGAAGCTAAATTTACCTGACAGCGCCCCTCCCCCTCCCCCCGGCATGCTCCCCACCCCCCACACCCCCCAAACACCCCAGCAAAATAAAAATAAAATGAAAAATAATACTATAGCTAATGTTAATCTACAGCTACAGTCACAGAATACTACTTACACCCCCCAGCCTATGCCCTGCCCCCTGCCACCCCCTGCTAGCTTCACCCCAGCGCATCACCCCCCTGCTATGCTCCCCCCGCCCCCCCCACAGCCTATGATACACCCCCAGGCTATAATGGAACACAATCCTTATGGAAATTTTCAGTTCCAAACAGTTGAACAGACCCCAGTAAACACCCCAGGCCAGCCCTCCCCAGTACCCATGGTGGTGAGGCTGCTACATGACCTACAGTACCAGTAACACCCCAGTAAACACCCCAGTATCCTCCCCAGTTCAAAATGTCTCCCCCAGTTTGCAGCTATCTACTTACTCCCCAGTACAGAAATATACCTCATTCACCCTCTCTCCCCCCCCCCCAGTAAACACCCCAGTACCCACCCCTTACCCACCCCCAGACCTACCTCAGTGTTATTATTATTATTATTATTATTGTTATTTATATGTGGGATAAAAACATGTATTATTTATTTATTTATTTATTTATGTATATTATATTTATTATTATTATTATTTTTTCGTCATTATTCCTCCGTTTATCCAATTTTTTCCTCTTATTCATGTCATTTATTTATTATTATTTTTCTCTATTTCTCCTTCGTCATTAATTATTTTTGGAAGGAAAGAGAATAAGAGAAAATATGGAATAAAGGAGAGATGGAGGAAAGGAAGAAATGTATATATAATTACTTGTTAGACTTTAAGAGAGAGAGAGAGAGAGAGAGAGAGAGAGAGAAAGAGAAAGAGAGAGAGAGTTAATTGTCTATCTCTAATAAATTAAAGAAAAAAAACATTTATTTTCATTATTATAAAAAAAATATTAAGTTATTATTTCCAGATTATTATTAGGAAGAAAATTAATATGAAAAATAAATAAAATAATGTTAATATTAATATAGATTCTTGTAAATATATTATTATTATTATTATTTTTATAGATAATTAGGATTCAAATAAGCAAAAAAAATACTGGATAAGGTTGTAGAAAGTTATATATATTTTCTAAAAGGTACAATTAATTTAACGTATGTATGTGTGTGTGTGTATGTATGTATGTACGTGTGTGTGTTTATGTATGTACGTGTGTATGTATGTATGTATGTGTGTATGTATGTATGTACGTGTGTGTTTATGTATGTATGTTTGTAAATATAACGAGAAAAAAAAACATTCATTTTGATATAAACTTTTTTGTATATATATTAAAAGTGTATTATTTACATTATTATTATTATATTTAACTTTGGTCCCCTTATTATAGGAAGGATATAGGCTCCTTGGAGGCAGCTCAGAGAAGAATGACCAAGATGATTCAGGGGCTGAGAAATCTACCCTACAAAGATAGGTTAAAACGTCTTAATCTCCACTCCCTAGAGAGAAGGAGGGCAAGAGGGGATAGGATTGAGGTTTTCAAATGGGTAAAAGGAATTAATAAGGGAAACATTGATCAGGTTTTAGAATTTAGTAGTCAGGATAGGACACGTGGAAATGGGTACAAGGTAGAAAAACTTAGATTCAGGACAGACCTAGGTAGATATTGGTTCACTAACAGAGTGGTGAACGATTGGAATAGGCTGGGTAGACACGTAGTAAGTGGTGAGTCAATAGGTAGCTTGAAAAGACGGTTGGATCAGAGTATGGATAGGGATGACAAGACTAGACGGCTTTATGGATGGGGATGAGAGGTGAGTGTAGGTAATAAGGGAGTATTGGAGTAGGAGTAACAGGAACTACCCAGTGCAGGACTCCGGGCGTTTTGTAGCCTCCTTATATTCTTATGTAGGAAGGAAGGATAGTAAGAAATGGGAAAAGGCAAAGAAGAAAGGAAGGATAGAGAGAAGGGAGGAATAATAAGGAAGACAGAATGAAAGATAGATAGAAGGAAGGGAAGGAAGAAGGAGAGGGAGGAAGGATAGAAGGAAGAAAGAAAGAAGGAGATTAAGAAGGGAAGGAAGGAGAGAGGGAAAGAAAGAAGGAAGGATAGGAAGAAAGGGTGGAAGGGAAGAAAGAAGGGAGGAAGGAGAGAGGGAAGAAGAAGAATTGATGATAAATAAGAGAGAAAGAAAAATAAACAAGCATAACGTAAACAAAGATATATAACTATTTGTTCTATATTCTTATAATCAAAACGAACATAGCATAGAATAAAACATATATAAACTCCATAAAAAATAACAATAACAATATGCGTAAGAGTAATAACATAACAATAAATAAATAAATAACTTGCATATACCTCAAATAAGCATTAACCAAAATTTATCGATACTAAAAACATCATAAAACTTTCATAAAATACATTAGAATCATAATTTAATACAACAACATATGTAATTTAAATAATCTGAAAAAAGCGGGAAATATTGAAGCTATACAACTAAGCCGATTAAAATACCTTATATACATTTATTTCCCCTTAAATAAATCAGAATAAAATACTAGAAATTATAATAAGCAATAACATACCTTTTCTATCCATAAAAAGCGCGAGGAAATGAATAACAAAAGATAACCATTTAAATAACAGAGTTCTGACGTAATGGCGGGAACAGATGCAACTATACAACCTAACTAACAAAAATATCTCCTACGCCTTTACTCTCCCTTTATAAAATCGGAAAAAAATACACAACTTAATAATAAACCATAATGAATAATCCTAGTTTATGAAATGCGTTAGAAATGTATAATAAGTGAGATGTATTTAAATAAGGCGCGCGGGGGGGTGAAGGCGGACCGGTCAGCCACATTGACGGGATTCTGATCCGTACAGCGTCTGAGGACACCCATCGTTTATCCTCTTTTACCCGTGACATCCTACAGCGGAGGTCACATCCTACAGCACATCCTACGCGCCACATCCTACACTACATTCTGGTAAGGAGAGGGAATGGGAAAGCCTTTTGATAAATCCGATAATTCAGAAATAAGTGAAGGATGTAATAGTGAAAATCCCGTCCACTCTTTCAACATGGCGTGTGTGTTAGGGGATTGTTATTATGATTATTTCCTGCCTTATTTTACCCTTTATTTACCCCTTAGTACCCCTTAACAGGCTCTAAGGGGCGACGCACCCCCTTGACTACACATTTAACTATAGACCTAAAGTAATTAAAGAAAATATAGGCTTTTTTATCATCATTTCCTGTTGATCGGAAGAAATTTATTTATTTATTTAATTTGAAGTATTTGGAGGTAACGTAAGGGTCAATTAAGGGTAGTTAAGGGTAATTAAGGGCTAAGGGCAGGTATTATAAGCTGTATTAAGGTAGTATTAAGGGTTATAAGAGTAATTATCTTTATTATTTTTTTTTATAATATTTCTAAGGGTAATTAAGGGTTTTTCAGCGTAATTAAGGGAGTTGAAAGGGTAAGTTAAGGGGTATTAAGGGCTAGGAGCAAGACTAACTTATTTTTATTTATATTTATTTTAATGATTTTTATACTCGTTTCTAAGGGTGATTAAAGGGATTCCAAGGGTGATTTAAGGGAGTTTAAGAGTAATTAAGGGTTTCTAAGGGTGATTAAGGGGTATTTAGGCCTAGGGTTCAGGTAGGTTTAGCTATGTAACGTAAAAATCTAACTCATTCTCTAGAACATTCTCACCCTTAGTATAGAGAATAGAAACCAGAGAAGTCGTATTTATAAGTAACACAACTCGATCAATTTCAAATGTAAATATAACTTCAGGTACTTATACAGATCAGTTTAAATAGTTATAAAGATGAATTATAGTTAGGTTAGGTTAGGTTAGGTTAGGTTAGGTTAGGTTACGTTAGGTTAGGTTAGGTTAGGTTAGATTACGTTAGGTTAGGTTAGGTTAGGTTAGGTTAGATTACGTTAGGTTAGGTTAGATTACGTTAGGTTAGGTTAGGGTTGTTTAAGGTAACGAATATTGACCTTAAACACATTCTTACTCTATATATATCACTGTTAGTCTCATAAATGTCTAAAAAATAGGTTTATATTCAACATAAAGAATATAACTGAATCTCTAACCTCCTACGCTTAGTTAGGTTTAGTTAAGACAACGAATATTGACCTTAAACACATTCTAACGCTATATAAGTCACTGGTGTGTATATATAAGTGATTCTAAACTTATTATTGATTTACTATAACTAACTAAGGTATTATTTTACATCTTATAGAGAATTCATTGTTGTATTATTGTTGTACTTGATGTATTTTGAGATTTCCTTCCTTCCTTTCCTTCCTTCCTTCCTTCCTTCCTCCTTCCCTTCCCTTCCCTTCCCTTCCCTTCTCTTCTCTTCCCTTCCCTTCTCTTCCCTTCCCTTCTCTTCTCTTCTCTTCTCTTCTCTTCTCTTCTCTTCTCTTCTCTTCTCTTCTCTTCCCTTCCTTTCCTTCCTTTCCTTTCCCTTTCCTTCCTTTCCTTCCCTTCCTTCTCTTCCTTCCTTCCTTCCTTCCTTCCTTCCTTCCTTCCTTCCTTCCTCCCTCCCTTCCTCCCTCCCTTCCTAACCTCCCCACACTATCCCTTCCCCAATTCTTCCTCTCCTCTCACAAATCAATCCTCCCATACTCTCTCTCCTACCTCCACCTAACCTAACACTCTCTCCCCAATTTTTCCTCCTCTCACAAATCAATCCTCCCATACTCTCTCTCCTACCTCCACCTAACCTAACACTCTCTCCCCCTTCCCTCAGCACCATGGCAGCGGAGCCTGAGATGCCCACGTTCAAGTTGGTGCTGGTGGGTGACGGCGGGACGGGAAAAACTACCTTTGTGAAGCGACATCTGACGGGAGAGTTTGAGAAGAAGTACGTGGCGACCTTGGGCGTGGAGGTGCACCCACTCGTATTCCACACCAACAGAGGACCAATCAAGTACGTGGAGGGGGGGGCAGGTGGAGGTGCAGGGGGTGGAGAGGGGGAGGGGGGGTAGGGGGAGGGGGATTGGTCGAGTTTAATGTGGTTATTTGAGTGATATTTCAGTTTTAATGTGATTTTTTGAGAATATTTTGATTATAATGTGATTTTTTGAGAATTTTTTTTATTTTAATGTGATTTTTTGAGAATTTTTTTATTTTAATGTGATTTTTTGAGAATTTTTTTATTTTAATGTGATTTTTTGAGTCCTTTTTCAATTTTTTTCGGGGTATAATTTGGTTTTTTTTTCTGATATTGTAATGTATTGATGTATATATTTATTTATTTATTTATTTATTTATTTATTTATTTATTTGTTTATTTGTTTGACTAATTTGTTGCTCTCCTCCTTCTCCTCCTTCCTCTTCCTCCTCATTCATTCTATACTAATTTCCCTTCCTCCTCCTCCTCCTCCTCCTCCTCCTCCTCCTCCTCCTCCTCCTCCTCCTCCTCCTCCTCCTCCTCCTCTTCTATTAATATTATTCATTTCCTCTCAATCTATCTATCTACATTCTTCCTCCTCACTCCTCACACACACACACTCCTCCTTCCTCTACCTCCTCCACCACACACACACACCAGGTTCAACGTTTGGGACACGGCCGGCCAGGAAAAACTCGGAGGCCTGCGGGACGGCTACTACATCCAAGCTCACTGCGCTATTATTATGTTTGACGTCACCTCCCGAGTGACCTACAAGAATGTTCCTAACTGGCACCGGGATCTGGTTAGGTGAGGGCCGAGGTTACAGGTTAGGTTAGGTTAGGTTAGGTTACAGGTTAGGTTAGGTTAGGTAGGTTAGGTTAGGTTAGGTTAGGTTAGGTATGAGGATGGTAGGAGGAAGAGAGGAGGAGGAAGAGGAAGAAGGAGGGAGGAAGGCAATAGATAGGTTAGGTTAGGTACAATGATGGGGGGAGGAAGAGAGGAGGAGGAAGGAAATAGATAGATAGGTTAGGTTAGGTTAGGTTAGGTACAATGATGGGAGGAGGAAGAGAGGAGGAGGAGGAGGAGGAGGAAGGAGGAAGGAGGAAGGCAATAGATAGATAGGTTAGGTTAGGTTAGGTTCAATGATGTTAGCGTAAAAAGGGCATTGTTTTAGAGAGTTAGGTTAGGTTAGGTTCAATGATGTTAGCGTAAGAAGGGCCTATTGTTTCAGGGTGTTAGGTTAGGTTCAATGATGTTAGCGTAAGAAGGGCCTATTGTTCTAGAGTGTAAGGTTAGGTTAGGTTGAATAATACTACATATCTCGTTACGTTAAATTATATTAAGTTACGTCAAGTTAGGTTAAATACAGCTGCCGTACCCCGTCGCCATCCGCTATTGGTACGGCAGTGTGTCTTATTACTAACCTGGTAACGCATCTCTCAAGTTAGGTTAGGTTAGGTTAGGTTATATAAGCTTATTACCCAAAAGTTAGGCACGTGCCGTATCTATAGCCGAGCACTAGGAGGACACAGCTGCCGTACCTATAGCCGAGCACTAGGAGGACACATACGACTGCCGTACCTATAAGAATGCTAGAATGGGGTTACGTTAAATAATATTAAGTGAAGTTATGTTACGTTAAGTTGAATAATATTAAATAGATTAAGTCAAGTTCAAGAATAAGTTGTATTGAATTAGATAGTTAGGTTAGGTTCAATATTATTACATTTAAACACCCTATACTCACCCTAATTAACGTGTGTGTGTGTGTGTGTGTGTGTGTGTGTGTGTGTGTGTTGCAGGGTGTGTGAGAACATTCCTATCGTGCTGTGCGGCAACAAGGTGGACGTCAAGGACAGGAAGGTGAAGGCAAAGTCGATCATATTCCATCGCAAAAAGAACTTACAGGTGAGTGTGTGCGCGTACGTGTGTGTGTGTGTACGCGTGTGTGTGTGTGTGTACGTGTCTGTGTGTGTGTGTGTGTGATAATAGTTAGTCTCGTTTGATTATTATTGTTGTTTAAGATGCAAAAAAAATGACAGAATATTAAATTAAAATGAAAAAAATCGGAAAATATTAAATTAAAATGAAAAAAATCGGACAATATTGAATTAAAATAGAAAAAAAATTACTGTTCAACATATAATAAAAAATAACATAATAATATTGATTGAAAATGAAAAATAATTACAGAATATTAATACAACTTGAAAATATAGATAAAAACAGAGACATTTACAATTTTCAAACTAACACACTCACACTTAACACATTACTAACCAAACACACACCTTACCATCACCCTCACACACCCTAACACACCATACCATCACCCTCACACACCTTAACACACCCTACCATCACCCTCACACACCATCACCCTCACACACCCTCACACACCCATACCATCACCTCACACACCCTAACACACCCCTACCACACCCTAACACACCCTACCACACCCTACACACCCCTACCATCACCCTCACACCCTCACACACCCTACACACCTACCATCACCCTCACACACCCTACCATCACCCTCACACACCCTAACACACCCTTACCATCACCCTCCACACACACCCCTCACACACACCCATACCATCACCCCACACACCCTCACACACCCTAACACACCCTACCATCACCCTCACACACCCTACCATCACCCTCACACACCTTACCATCACCCTAACACACCCTAACACACCATACCATCACCCCACACACCCTCACACACCCTTACCATCACCCTCACACACCCTACCATCACCCCTACCATCACCCACCTTCCTAACCCCCCCATCTCCGCCCCCAGTACTACGACATCAGCGCTAAGTCCAACTACAACTTTGAGAAGCCGTTCCTGTGGCTTGCCCGTAAGCTGATCGGCGACCCCAACCTTGAATTTGTAGCCATGCCTGCCCTGCTGCCCCCGGAGGTACAGATGGACCCCCAATGGCAGCAACAGATCGAGAATGACCTCCAGGAAGCATCGCAAACGGCACTCCCCGAAGATGACGAAGATCTCTGAGGAAATTAACGGCTTAGGGTGTGGTTAATATTTTTCTGCGGTGATGTGGGATGTTATTTTTTTTTTTTTTAGTTGTTTTTTTTCGGTTGGGAGGCGACTGACTGTTGAATTAGTGATTATTTGGGTGTTTTTTTTAATTATTATTATTTATTTATTATTATTATTAGTTTTTTGTTCTCTCTAAATGTGTATTTTTATTATTATTATTATTATTATTATTATTATTATTATTATTATTATTATTATTCATTATTTTTGGTGTTTATTTGGTTTCATTTCAGTGTTTTTCATTATTATGCGTTTCTTCTATTAGCTATTTCCCTCTCTCTCTCTCTCTCTCTCTCTCTCTCTCTCTCTCTCTCTCTCTCTCTCTCTCTCTCTTTATTATGTTTATTTTGTGTCTGGTCTCCTAGGCTTATTCCATGTGTTGCCTGGGTGTGTGCGTATGTATGTATGTGTGTGCGTTCGCGTTCTTGTAAAACATTATTATTATTATTTTTATTATTATTTTAAGAACAGCTATTATTATTATTATTACTATTATTGATGATGATGATGATGATGATGATGATGACTATTACTACTACTACTACTATTACTACTATGATTGTGTGTCAGTAAGAATAGTTAAATAAAGAAAGAAATTAAATGAAAAAAATTAATGAATGCTTAATGATGAATAAATAAAACTATGAATTAATTATAATATTCAATAGATTTTAATATTTTTTCAATTGTTACCATTTTCTCTCTCTCTCTCTCTCTCTCTCTCTCTCTCTCTCTCTCTCTCTCTCTCTCTCTCTCTCTCAAGTCAGCCAATCCGCCAGTTAAGGAATTTTTTGTAATAAATCATGACAAATATTGTGTGTGTGTATTTCATGCCTGTGTCTGTTTGTATGTATGTACGTGTGTGTATTTCAAGCCTGTGTCTGTGTGTGTAAGGGTGTGTGTATTTCAAGCCTGTGTCTGTGTGTGTAAGGGTGTGTGTGTGTGTATTTCAAGCCTGTGTGTGTAAGGGTGTGTGTATTTCAAGCCTGTTTGTGTAAGTGTATGTGTATTTCAACCCTGTGTGTGTGTGTGTGTGTTTCAAGCCTGTTTGTGTAAGTGTATGTGTATTTCAACCCTGTGTGTGTGTGTGTGTGTATTTCAAGCCTGTCTGTGTAAGAGTGTATGTGTGTATTTCAAGCCTGTGTACGTGTGTTTGTGTGTATGTTTGATTAGGTTATGTGACTATTTTATCTTCCTCATTATTATTATTATTATTATTATTATTTCCTCAAATTTCCTTTTCTAAGCTCTATTTTCCTCATTTTTCCCATTTCTAAGCCTTATTTCCTTCATGTTTCTCCTCTCTAAACCCTACATTCCTCTTCATTATCCTATTTAACCCCATTTTAAACCCTATTTCCCTCACTTCCCTTTCTAAACCTCATTCCTTCCCCTCTAATCCCCATTCCCCTCATTTTTTCCCTCACTAAGCCTTGTATCCCATGTTTCCCTCTCTCTCTCCTCCTCCTCCTCTTCCTCCTCTCATTCCACACCATTCCTCTCTCTTGTGTTGTGTGTGTATGAGGATATTTTAACACCATTGCATTCTTTCTCCTCGTTTTGAAATCTTGCAATCAAAACATACAACTAGAATCTGCGTGCGTTGCTGAAAATTGCGTGCATTCTATATATATTCATAAAGGTTTAATATATATATAGTTCCGTCTTATATTCTGGGTATATTTATTGATTTATAGTTCATATTTCTCTAACTAGTTAATTTATATGAAAAGTAGTGATGGTGGTTGATGTTATGAGCCGAATAGCGGATGAAAAGTGAGCCAAATGGAGGTATAGTAATTATATTTATCTATTTATTTATTTATTATTTATATTGGGTGATGTTATGAGCCAAATAGCGGATGAAAAGTGAGCCAAATCGCGGTATAGTAATGTTATTAGCTAAATGGCGGTAAAAAAGTGCGCCAAATCGAGGTATTGTTATGAGCCAAATAGCGGAAATAATAGAGGAAAACGGCTTTAAGGAAAAAATACCTTATAAATAAAATAAACAAGGGAAGAGAATGATAAAAGGCCAGTTAGAGATGAGAAAATAACAATAATAATAATAGTAAGTGAGCCGAATGGAGGTCAAGTCATGTTATGAGCCGAGTAGCGCCGCCCACTCACTCTCTTTCCCTTCCTTATCGGAGTTGCGCGATAGAGGAGGAGGAGGAAGAGGAAGACCGCCAGTACATCTCTCCTCCTTGTCCCTATCAGTCCTCTCGTACCTCCTCCTCCTCCTCCTCCTCCGCCATTGCACGTAAAAACAAGTGACAGTCACGTACACACACACCCGTACATACATACATACGTACACACCACGTGGTTTGTGAATGGAAGGAAAATTTCAGAACCGGTTGGATTTGGTTAAGGAAAAAGTGTTTATTTAGGGAAATTTTGGTGTTTTCTTGGTGTGTGGAGGGAAATAAGTGTTCTTTCCTGATTCGTGGAAGGGAAATATTGTTTTTTTCCTTGCTACGGGATGATGTGAAGGAAAATATTGGTTTGTTTACTAATATTACAAGGAAATTAACGTCATTTCCTTATATTACTGAAGGGAAATTTCGATATTTTCCTGATGTTTGAAGGAAAATAGATCCAAAAATTTCCTGAATAATTTAGTTGATAGGAAAACGTATAATTTTGAAAGAGTAAATCACTAAAATCACAAAAAAACTTCAAATTTTCCCCAAACTTCAGGAAAACACCAATTTTTTTAACCTTTCGAACGTAATTGAGTTTAATGAAAATGGTGAAAGGATGTAGGAGTGTTAACAAGACCACGCCCACCTCGCCCACCTCCCCCCACGAGGCCACGCCCACCCTCACCCCCACCACGGGACCCTCCAGCGTAAGGTAAGCGCCCATTATATTTCCTCTATTAATTAACATCATTTAAAACCAATATGGCGGCTTAATATATATTTAAAAACCTTATTTACATGTTAATTATCTTTCTAACTTTCTCTAATGACCTTGTAAACATTAATTAATTACCAAATATAACCAAAAAAACCTATAATTCTTAATATATATTTTTTACATATTATTATTATTATTATTGTTTTTTTTTGAAATTTACGATGTCAAAGGTAAACAAACATTCCTTTACGATAATTTGAATTCCCTTAATTACTGTTTATCCTTAATTACTTCGTTTATTAATTAATGTTTTTATTATAATTGTCGTTGGTGTTATTACAAGTATTGATTCTCACTTTAAGGAATGTTTATTAAAGGTGTGTGTTGTATCGTGAGTCAGCTGAAGGAACTACGTCTTGGCGGGGCGGGCGTGGGCGTGGGCGTGGTGGTGTGAAGGGGGGCAAAGAAGAGTAACTAATTTATTTTTTATTTTTATTTCATTATATTTTCTCTCGTATATAAACATTTCTTCATAAACTAAACCCAAAAAAATATTATCTAGTAGTATATTATTTATTTATTTATTTATTTCGTTATTATTTAGAATATTAAAAAGTCTATATCTTGGGACTAAATAAATAAATAAATAAATAAATAATAATAATAATAATAATAATTACTATACACACACTATACAGTATACAAATCATATAGAATCAATACATTAATACGTATAAAATTCCTACCCAGGCAGCTTAAGGTTTACCAAAATCAATAATTCATAAATCAGGAATACAATCAGTTCTCGGGCGACGATTCCTTAGAACCACTTGTCTTAACCCTTACACTGCCGAGGTCTTTTCTAAGTGTTCGATTAATAGATTTTTAAAACAATTATGATTTTATTCAAATTTTTCTTTATCAACTCACAACGATCTGAAGAATAGAGGAAACATATCTTTCTTTCTATACACAATATATCTTGGATGCAAATATTCTGTAAAAATGTGTCATTGTCAACGTGACGCAGCTCATCGGATAGGCTAGCGTCGTTATCCACACTGAACACAGCACAGCACCAACATTATCAATGTACTGTACAGCCTGCCTGCCTGCCTGCCTGCCTCACATCATTCATTCATCCACCCACCTATACATCCACCCATCAATCCATCCATCAACCCATCCATCCACCCACCCACCCAAATAAATATTAATGATAAAAATAAATAATAATGATAAAAATAAATAATAATGATAAAAATAAATATTAATGATAAAAATAATATTAATGATAAAAATATATATTAATGATAAAAATAAATAATAATGATAAAAATAAATATTAATGATAAAAATAATATTAATGATAAAAATAATATATTAATGATAAAAATAAATATTAATGATAAAAATAAATATTAATGATAAAAATAAATATTAATGATAAAAATAAATATTAATGATAAAAATAAATATTAATGATAAAAATAAATATTAATGATAAAAATAAATATTAATGATAAAAATATATATTAATGATAAAAATAAATAATAATGATAAAAATAAATATTAAGGATAAAAATAAATATTAATGATAAAAAAATATATTAATGATAAAAATAAATATTAATGATAAAAATAAATAATAATGATAAAAATAAATATTAATGATAAAAATAAATATTAATGATAAGAATAAATATTAATGATAAAAATAAATATTAATGATAAAAATAAATATTGGCGCTAATTGGTCCACTGAAGACTATTTAAGAAGGAAGACACAAAGGAGGAGGAGGAGGAGGAGGAGGAGGAGGAGGAGGAGGAGGAGGAGGAGGAGGAGGGGGAGGGGGAGGAGGGGGAGAATATTATGATTTTGCTGTAGGAGTTTGGAGAGAGAGGGAGAGAGAGAGAGAGAGAGAGAGAGAGAGAGAGAGAGAGAGAGAGAGAGAGAGAGAGAGAGAGAGCGCGATAGAGATAGAGAGAATAAATAGTTTAAGGCGTATCACACATGCGTATATAGTGTTTAATATTATAGTAATGATGAAACTGAGTCCAGATTCGTGTTCAGTTTGACTGAAAACCTTTAGGTACAAATTTTCATGAAATTCTGAGGTGTGGAAATTTTTCACGAAATTTTCAAGGGTGTCACCTTAGATTTTTTTCATGAAATCATGTTTTTCAAAATAACTCGAAAAGTATGAGGTTTACGTAAAAAACATTCGTAATAGTAAATATAGAGCAGGAGACGCCCGTTCCTTTGAGCTTTACTAGAATGTAATTGGAATGTAAGTAATGGAGATATTGATATATTTGTATTTTACACGAAACCTCTACTTAATTACATTTTTCTCCTAAACCAAAAGAGTAATTTACAAACGGATGACACCATCAGATAGAACTTGTCAAGCTGAACAACTTTGTTTCTATACATCTTTGTTGTAGGACTAATACTTTACTTATAAAATGACAAAACTATTTTGGACTCAAATTCTGGTGGAAATCTTCGGGCCAAAAATTTCACGAATCCATTTTCATCACAAATCCACGAAAACTTATATTGAAGTTAAAGGTTTTGAAATTAATAATAATACATGTTAAGGAAGTGTTGCTGTTGGAGTAAATAAATATTAATAATTATAATAATAAATATTAATGATAAAAATAAATATTAATGATAAAAATATATATTAATGATAAAAATATATATTAATAATTATAATAATAAATATTAATGATAAAAATAAATATTAATGATAAAAATATATATTAATGATAAAAATATATATTAATGATAAAAATATATATTAATGATAAAAATATATATTAATGATAAAAATAAATATTAATGATAAAAATATATATTAATGATAAAAATATATATTAATGATAAAAATATATATTAATGATAAAAATAAATATTAATGATAAAAATAAATATTAATGATAAAAATAAATATTAAAGATAGAAATATATATTAATGATAAAAATATATATTAATGATAAAAATAAATATTAATGATAAAAATAAATATTAATGATAAAAATAAATAATAATGATAAAAATAAATATTAATGATAAAAATATATATTAATGATAAAAATATATATTAATGATAAATATATATATTAATGATAAAAATAAATATTAATGATAAAAATAAATATTAATGATAAAAATAAATAATAATGATAAAAATAAATATTAATGATAAAAATATATATTAATGATAAAAATATATATTAATGATAAAAATATATATTAATGATAAAAATATATATTAATAATAAAAATAAATATTAATGATAAAAATAAATATTAATGATAAAAATATATATTAATGATAAAAATATATATTAATGATAAAAATAAATATTAATGATAAAAATATATATTAATGATAAAAATATATATTAATAATAAAAATATATGTTAATGATAAAAAATAAATATTAATGATAAAAATAAATATTAATGATAAAAATAAATAATAATGATAAAAATAAATATTAATGATAAAAATATATATTAATGATAAAAATATATATTAATGATAAAAATAAATATTAATGATAAAAATAAATATAATGATAAAAATAAATATAATGATAAAAATAAATATTAATGATAAAAATATATATTAATGATAAAAATATATATTAATGATAAATATATATATTAATGATAAAAATAAATATTAATGATAAAAATAAATATTAATGATAAAAATATATATTAATGATAAAAATATATATTAATGATAAAAATAAATATTAATGATAAAAATATATATTAATGATAAAAATATATATTAATGATAAAAATCAATATTAATGATAAAAATATATATTAATGATAAAAATAAATATTAATGATAAAAATATATATTAATGATAAAAATAAATAATAATGATAAAAATAAATATTAAGGATAAAAATAAATATTAATGATAAAAATAAATATTAATGATAAAAATAAATATTAATGATAAAAATAAATATTAATGATAAAAATATATATTAATGATAAAAATATATATTAATGATAAAAAATAAATATTAATGATTAAAATAAATATTAATGATAAAAATATATATTAATGATAAAAATATATATTAATGATAAAAATAAATATTAATGATAAAAATATATATTAATGATAAAAATATATATTAATCATAAAAATAAATATTAATGATAAAAATAAATATTAATGATAAAAATAAATAATAATGATAAAAATAAATATTAATGATAAAAATATATATTAATGATAAAAATATATATTAATCATAAAAATATATATTAATCATAAAAATAAATATTAATGATAAAAATATATATTAATGATAAAAATATATATTAATGATAAAAATATATATTAATGATAAAAATAAATATTAATGATAAAAATAAATATTAATGATAAAACTAAATATTAATGATAAAAATATATATTAATGATAAAAATATATATTAATGATAAAAATAAATATTAATGATAAAAATAAATATTAATGATAAAAATAAATATTAATGATAAAAATAAATATTAATGATAAAAATATATATTAATGATAAAAATAAATATTAATGATAAAAATAAATATTAAAGATAGAAATATATATTAATGATAAAAATATATATTAATGATAAAAATAAATATTAATGATAAAAATAAATATTAATGATAAAAATAAATAATAATGATAAAAATAAATATTAATGATAAAAATATATATTAATGATAAAAATATATATTAATGATAAATATATATATTAATGATAAAAATAAATATTAATGATAAAAATAAATATTAATGATAAAAATATATATTAATGATAAAAATATATATTAATGATAAAAATAAATATTAATGATAAAAATATATATTAATGATAAAAATATATGTTAATGATAAAAATAAATATTAATGATAAAAATAAATATTAATGATAAAAATAAATATTAATGATAAAAATATATATTAATGATAAAAATAAATATTAATGATAAAAATAAATATTAATGATAAAAATAAATATTAATGATAAAAATAAATATTAATGATAAAAATAAATATTAATGATAAAAATAAATATTAATGATAAAAATATATATTAATGATAAAAATATATATTAATGATAAAAATAAATATTAATGATAAAAATATATATTAATGATAAAAATATATATAATGATAAAAATAAATATTAATGATAAAAATATATATTAATGATAAAAATAAATATTAATGATAAAAATAAATATTAATGATAAAAATAATATTAATGATAAAAATAAATATTAATGATAAAAATAAATATTAATGATAAAAATATATATTAATGATAAAAATAATATTAATGATAAAAATAATATTAATGATAAAAATAAATATTAATGATAAAAATATATATTAATGATAAAAATAAATATTAATGATAAAAATAAATATAATGATAAAAATAAATATTAATGATAAAAATAAATATTAATGATAAAAATAATATTAATGATAAAAATAAATATTAATGATAAAAATAATATTAATGATAAAAATAAATATTAATGATAAAAATAAATATTAATGATAAAAATAAATATTAATGATAAAAATAATATAATGATAAAAATAAATATTAATGATAAAAATATATATTAATGATAAAAATAATATTAATGATAAAAATAATATTAATGATAAAAATAAATATTAATGATAAAAATAAATATTAATGATAAAAATATATATTAATGATAAAAATAATATTAATGATAAAAATAAATATTAATGATAAAAATAAATATTAATGATAAAAATAATATTAATGATAAAAATAATATTAATGATAAAAATATATATTAATGATAAAAATAAATATTAATGATAAAAATAAATATTAATGATAAAAATAAATATTAATGATAAAAATAAATATTAATGATAAAAATATATATTAATGATAAAAATATATATTAATGATAAAAATAAATATTAATGATAAAATAAATATTAATGATAAAAATATATATTAATGATAAAAATATATATTAATGATAAAAATAAATATTAATGATAAAAATATATATTAATGATAAAAATATATATTAATGATAAAAATAAATATTAATGATAAAAATAAATATTAATGATAAAAATAAATATTAATGATAAAAATAAATATAATGATAAAATAAATATTAATGATAAAAATAATATTAATGATAAAAATATATATTAATGATAAAAATATATATTAATGATAAAAATAAATATTAATGATAAAAATAAATATTAATGATAAAAATAAATATTAATGATAAAAATATATATTAATGATAAAAATATATATTAATGATAAAAATAAATATTAATGATAAAAATATATATTAATGATAAAAATAAATATTAATGATAAAAATAATATTAATGATAAAAATAATATTAATGATAAAAATAAATATTAATGATAAAAATAAATATTAATGATAAAAATATATATTAATGATAAAAATATATATTAATGATAAAAATAAATATTAATGATAAAATAAATATTAATGATAAAAATATATATTAATGATAAAAATATATATTAATGATAAAAATAAATATTAATGATAAAAATAATATTAATGATAAAAATATATATTAATGATAAAAATAAATATTAATGATAAAAATAATATTAATGATAAAAATAAATATTAATGATAAAAATAAATATTAATGATAAAAATATATATTAATGATAAAATAATATTAATGATAAAAATAATATTAATGATAAAAATAAATATTAATGATAAAAATAAATATTAATGATAAAAATATATATTAATGATAAAAATATATATTAATGATAAAAATAAATATTAATGATAAAAATAAATATTAATGATAAAAATAAATATTAATGATAAAAATAAATATTAATGATAAAAATAAATATTAATGATAAAAATAAATATTAATGATAAAAATAAATATTAATGATAAAAATAAATATTAATGATAAAAATAAATATTAATGATAAAAATAAATATTAATGATAAAAATATATATTAATGATAAAAATCAATATTAATGATAAAAATATATATTAATGATAAAATAAATATTAATGATAAAAATAATATTAATGATAAAAATAAATATTAATGATAAAAATAAATATTAATGATAAAAATAATATTAATGATAAAAATAATATTAATGATAAAAATATATATTAATGATAAAAATAAATATTAATGATAAAAATAAATATTAATGATAAAAATAAATATTAATGATAAAAATAATATTAATGATAAAAATAAATATTAATGATAAAAATAAATATTAATGATAAAAATATATATTAATGATAAAAATATATATTAATGATAAAAATAAATATTAATGATAAAAATATATATTAATGATAAAAATAAATATTAATGATAAAAATAAATATTAATGATAAAAATATATATAATGATAAAAATATATAATGATAAAAATAATATTAATGATAAAAATAAATATTAATGATAAAAATATATATTAATGATAAAAATAAATATTAATGATAAAAATAAATATTAATGATAAAAATAAATATTAATGATAAAAATAAATATTAATGATAAAAATAAATATTAATGATAAAAATAATATTAATGATAAAAATAAATATTAATGATAAAAATATATATTAATGATAAAAATAAATATTAATGATAAAAATAAATATTAATGATAAAAATAATATTAATGATAAAAATAATATTAATGATAAAAATATATATTAATGATAAAAATAAATATTAATGATAAAAATATATATTAATGATAAAAATAATATTAATGATAAAAATAAATATTAATGATAAAAATAAATATTAATGATAAAAATAAATATTAATGATAAAAATAAATATTAATGATAAAATAAATATTAATGATAAAAATAATATTAATGATAAAAATATATATTAATGATAAAAATATATATTAATGATAAAAATATATATTAATGATAAAAATAAATATTAATGATAAAAATAATATTAATGATAAAAATATATATTAATGATAAAAATAAATATTAATGATAAAAATATATATTAATGATAAAAATATATATTAATGATAAAAATAAATATTAATGATAAAAATAAATATTAATGATAAAAATAATATAATGATAAAATAAATATTAATGATAAAATAAATATTAATGATAAAAATAAATATTAATGATAAAAATATATATTAATGATAAAAATAAATATTAATGATAAAAATAAATATTAATGATAAAAATATATATTAATGATAAAAATATATATTAATGATAAAAATAAATATTAATGATAAAAATAATATTAATGATAAAAATAATATTAATGATAAAAATAAATATTAATGATAAAAATATATATTAATGATAAAAATATATATTAATGATAAAAATAAATATTAATGATAAAAATAAATATTAATGATAAAAATAAATATTAATGATAAAAATAAATATTAATGATAAAAATATATATTAATGATAAAAATAAATATTAATGATAAAAATAAATATTAATGATAAAAATAAATATTAATGATAAAAATAAATATTAATGATAAAAATAAATATTATTGATAAAAATATATATTAATGATAAAAATATATTAATGATAAAAATAAATATTAATGATAAAAATAAATATTAATGATAAAAATATATATTAATGATAAAAATAAATATTAATGATAAAAATAAATATTAATGATAAAAATAAATATTAATGATAAAAATATATAATGATAAAAATAATATTAATGATAAAAATAAATATTAATGATAAAACTAAATATTAATGATAAAAATATATATTAATGATAAAAATAATATTAATGATAAAAATAAATATTAATGATAAAATAAATATTAATGATAAAAATAATATTAATGATAAAATAATATTAATGATAAAAATATATATTAATGATAAAAATAATATTAATGATAAAAATAAATATTAATGATAAAAATAAATATTAATGATAAAAATATATATTAATGATAAAAATATATATTAATGATAAAAATATATTAATGATAAAAATATATTAATGATAAAAATAAATATTAATGATAAAAATAATATTAATGATAAAAATATATATTAATGATAAAAATAAATATTAATGATAAAAATATATATTAATGATAAAAATATATATTAATGATAAAAATATATATTAATGATAAAAATAAATATTAATGATAAAAATAATATTAATGATAAAAATAAATATTAATGATAAAAATAATATTAATGATAAAAATATATATTAATGATAAAAATATATATTAATGATAAAAATAAATATTAATGATAAAAATATATATTAATGATAAAAATATATATTAATGATAAAAATAAATATTAATGATAAAAATAATATTAATGATAAAAATATATTAATGATAAAAATAATATTAATGATAAAAATATATATTAATGATAAAATAAATATTAATGATAAAATATATATTAATGATAAAAATAATATTAATGATAAAAATAAATATTAATGATAAAAATATATATTAATGATAAAAATATATATTAATGATAAAAATAAATATTAATGATAAAAATATATATTAATGATAAAAATAATATTAATGATAAAAATATATATTAATGATAAAAATAATATTAATGATAAAAATAAATATTAATGATAAAAATAAATATTAATGATAAAAATATATATTAATGATAAAAATAAATATTAATGATAAAAATAAATATTAATGATAAAAATATATATTAATGATAAAAATATATATTAATGATAAAAATAAATATTAATGATAAAAATAAATATTAATGATAAAAATAATATTAATGATAAAAATAATATTAATGATAAAAATAAATATTAATGATAAAAATATATATTAATGATAAAAATATATATTAATGATAAAAATAATATTAATGATAAAAATAATATTAATGATAAAAATAAATATTAATGATAAAAATAAATATTAATGATAAAAATAATATTAATGATAAAAATATATATTAATGATAAAAATATATATTAATGATAAAAATAAATATTAATGATAAAAATATATATTAATGATAAAAATAAATATTAATGATAAAAATATATATTAATGATAAAAATAAATATTAATGATAAAAATAAATATTAATGATAAAAATAAATATTAATGATAAAAATATATATTAATGATAAAAATATATATTAATGATAAAATAAATATTAATGATAAAAATAATATTAATGATAAAAATAATATTAATGATAAAAATAAATATTAATGATAAAAATATATATTAATGATAAAAATAAATATTAATGATAAAAATAAATATTAATGATAAAATATATATTAATGATAAAAATATATATTAATGATAAAAATAAATATTAATGATAAAAATAAATATTAATGATAAAAATAAATATTAATGATAAAAATAAATATTAATGATAAAAATATATATTAATGATAAAAATATATATTAATGATAAAAATATATATTAATGATAAAAATAAATATTAATGATAAAAATAAATATTAATGATAAAAATATATATTAATGATAAAAATATATATTAATGATAAAAATAAATATTAATGATAAAAATATATATTAATGATAAAAATATATATTAATGATAAAAATAAATATTAATGATAAAAATAAATATTAATGATAAAAATAAATATTAATGATAAAAATAATATTAATGATAAAAATAAATATTAATGATAAAAATAAATATTAATGATAAAAATAATATTAATGATAAAAATAATATAATGATAAAAATATAGATAATATTAATGATAAAAATATATATTAATGATAAAAATAATATTAATGATAAAAATAATATTAATGATAAAATAAATATTAATGATAAAAATATATATTAATGATAAAAATAAATATTAATGATAAAAATAAATATTAATGATAAAAATAATATTAATGATAAAAATAAATATTAATGATAAAAATATAATATTAATGATAAAAATAAATATTAATGATAAAAATAATATTAATGATAAAAATAAATATTAATGATAAAAATAAATATTAATGATAAAAATATATATTAATGATAAAAATATATATTAATGATAAAAATATATATTAATGATAAAAATAAATATTAATGATAAAAATATATATTAATGATAAAAATATATATTAATGATAAAAATAAATATTAATGATAAAAATAATATTAATGATAAAAATAAATATTAATGATAAAAATAAATATTAATGATAAAAATATATATTAATGATAAAAATATATATTAATGATAAAAATAAATATTAATGATAAAAATAAATATTAATGATAAAAATAAATATTAATGATAAAAATAAATATTAATGATAAAAATATATATTAATGATAAAAATAATATTAATGATAAAAATAATATTAATGATAAAAATAAATATTAATGATAAAAATATATATTAATGATAAAAATATATATTAATGATAAAAATAATATTAATGATAAAAATAATATTAATGATAAAAATAAATATTAATGATAAAAATAAATATTAATGATAAAATAATATTAATGATAAAAATATATTATGATAAAAATATATATTAATGATAAAAATATATATTAATGATAAAAATAAATATTAATGATAAAAATAAATATTAATGATAAAAATAAATATTAATGATAAAAATATATATTAATGATAAAAATAATATTAATGATAAAAATAATATTAATGATAAAAATATATATTAATGATAAAAATAAATATTAATGATAAAAATAAATATTAATGATAAAAATAATATTAATGATAAAAATAAATATTAATGATAAAAATAAATATTAATGATAAAAATATATATTAATGATAAAAATATATATTAATGATAAAAATAAATATTAATGATAAAAATAAATATTAATGATAAAAATATATATTAATGATAAAAATATATATTAATGATAAAAATAAATATTAATGATAAAAATATATATTAATGATAAAAATATATATTAATGATAAAAATAAATATTAATGATAAAATAATATTAATGATAAAAATAAATATAATGATAAAAATAAATATTAATGATAAAAATAAATATTAATGATAAAAATATATATTAATGATAAAAATATATATTAATGATAAAAATAAATATTAATGATAAAAATAAATATTAATGATAAAAATATATATTAATGATAAAAATATATATTAATGATAAAAATAAATATTAATGATAAAAATAAATATTAATGATAAAAATAAATATTAATGATAAAAATAAATATTAATGATAAAAATATATATTAATGATAAAAATAATATTAATGATAAAAATAAATATTAATGATAAAAATAAATATTAATGATAAAAATAAATATTAATGATAAAAATAATATTATGATAAAAATATATATTAATGATAAAATAATATTAATGATAAAAATAAATATTAATGATAAAAATAATATTAATGATAAAAATATATATTAATGATAAAAATAAATATTAATGATAAAAATAAATATAATGATAAAAATAATATTAATGATAAAAATAAATATTAATGATAAAAATATATATTAATGATAAAAATAAATATTAATGATAAAAATAAATATTAATGATAAAAATAAATATTAATGATAAAAATAAATATTAATGATAAAAATAATATTAATGATAAAAATAAATATTAATGATAAAAATATATATTAATGATAAAAATATATATTAATGATAAAAATATATATTAATGATAAAAATATATATTAATGATAAAAATAAATATTAATGATAAAAATATATATTAATGATAAAAATATATATTAATGATAAAAATATATATTAATGATAAAAATATATATTAATGATAAAAATAAATATTAATGATAAAAATATATATTAATGATAAAAATATATATTAATGATAAAAATATATATTAATGATAAAAATAAATATTAATGATAAAAATAAATATTAATGATAAAAATAAATATTAATGATAAAAATATATATTAATGATAAAAATAAATATTAATGATAAAAATATATATTAATGATAAAAATATATATTAATGATAAAAATAATATTAATGATAAAAATAAATATTAATGATAAAAATATATATTAATGATAAAAATATATATTAATGATAAAAATAAATATTAATGATAAAAATATATATTAATGATAAAATATATATTAATGATAAAATAAATATTAATGATAAAAATAAATATTAATGATAAAAATAAATATTAATGATAAAAATAATATTAATGATAAAATAATATAATGATAAAATAATATTAATGATAAAATATATATTAATGATAAAAATATATATTAATGATAAAAATATATATTAATGATAAAAATAAATATTAATGATAAAAATATATATTAATGATAAAAATATATATTAATGATAAAAATATATATTAATGATAAAAATATATATTAATGATAAAAATATATATTAATGATAAAAATAAATATTAATGATAAAAATAAATATTAATGATAAAAATAAATATTAATGATAAAAATAAATATTAATGATAAAAATAAATATTAATGATAAAATATATATTAATGATAAAAATATATATTAATGATAAAAATAAATATTAATGATAAAAATAAATATTAATGATAAAAATATATATTAATGATAAAAATAAATATTAATGATAAAAATAAATATTAATGATAAAAATATATATTAATGATAAAAATATATATTAATGATAAAAATAATATTAATGATAAAAATATATATTAATGATAAAAATAATATTAATGATAAAAATAAATATTAATGATAAAAATAAATATTAATGATAAAAATAAATATTAATGATAAAAATAAATATTAATGATAAAAATATATATTAATGATAAAAATAATATTAATGATAAAAATATATATTAATGATAAAAATAAATATTAATGATAAAAATAAATATTAATGATATAAATAAATATTAATGATAAAAATATATATTAATGATAAAAATATATATTAATGATAAAAATAAATATTAATGATAAAAATAAATATTAATGATAAAAATAAATATTAATGATAAAAATAATATTAATGATAAAAATATATATTAATGATAAAAATAATATTAATGATAAAAATAATATTAATGATAAAAATAAATATTAATGATAAAAATAAATATTAATGATAAAAATAATATTAATGATAAAAATATATATTAATGATAAAAATCAATATTAGTGATAAAAATAAATAATAATGATAAAAATCAATATTAATGATAAAAATATATATTAATGATAAAAATAAATATTAATGATAAAAATAAATATTAATGATAAAAATAAATATTAATGATAAAAATATATATTAATGATAAAAAATCAATATTAGTGATAAAAATAAATAATAATGATAAAAATCAATATTAATGATAAAAATATATATTAATGATAAAAATAAATATTAATGATAAAAATATATATTAATCATATATATTTATCATTAATATATATTTTTATCATTAAAATATATTTTTATCATTAATATTTATTTTTATCATTAATATTTATTTTTATCATAAATATATATTTTTATCATTAATATATATTTTTATCATTAATATATATTTTTATCATTAATATTTATTTTTATCATTAATATTTATTTTTATCATTAATATTTATTTTTATCATTAATATATATTTTTATCATTAATATATATTTTTATCATTAATATTTATTTTTATCAATAATATTTATTTTTATCATTAATATTTATTTTTATCATTAATATATATTTTTATCATTAATATATATTTTTATCATTAATATTTATTTTTATCATTATTATTTATTTTTATCATTAATATTTATTTTTATCATTAATATTTATTTTTATCATTAATATATATTTTTATCATTAATATATATTTTTATCATTAATATTTATTTCTGTCATTAATATATATTTTTATCATTAATATATATTTTTATCATTAATATTTATTTTTATCATTAATATATATTTTTATCATTAATATATATTTTTATCATTAATATTTATTTTTATCATTAATATATATTTTTATCATTAATATATATTTTTATCATTAATATTTATTTTTGTCATTAATATATATTTTTATCATTAATATATATTTTTATCATTAATATATATTTTTATCATTAATATTTATTTTTATCATTAATATATATTTTTATCATTAATATATATTTTTATCATTAATATATATTTTTATCATTAATATTTATTATTATAATTATTAATATTTATTTACTCCAACAGCAACACTTCCTTAACATGTATTATTATTAATTTCAAAACCTTTAACTTCAATATAAGTTTTCGTGGATTTGTGATGAAAATGGATTCGTGAAATTTTTGGCCCGAAGATTTCCACCAGAATTTGAGTCCAAAATAGTTTAGTCATTTTATAAGTAAAGTATTAGTCCTACAACAAAGATGTATAGAAACAAAGTTGTTCAGCTTGACAAGTTCTATCTGATGGTGTCATCCGTTTGTAAATTACTCTTTTGGTTTAGGAGAAAAATGTAATTAAGTAGAAGTTTCGTGTAAAATACAAATATATCAATATCTCCATTACTTACATTCCAATTACATTCTAGTAAAGCTCAAAGGAACGGGCGTCTCCTGCTCTATATTTACTATTACGTATGTTTTTTACGTAAACCTCATACTTTTCGAGTTATTTTGAAAAACATGATTTCATGAAAAAAATCTAAGGTGACACCCTTGAAAATTTCGTGAAAAATTTCCACACCTCAGAATTTCATGAAAATTTGTACCTAAAGGTTTTCAGTCAAACTGAACACGAATCTGGACTCAGTTTCATCATTACTATAATATTAAACACTATATACGCATGTGTGATACGCCTTAAACTATTTATTCTCTCTATCTCTATCGCGCTCTCTCTCTCTCTCTCTCTCTCTCCCTCTCTCCAAACTCCTACAGCAAAATCATAATATTCTCCCCCTCCTCCCCCTTCCCCTCCTCCTCCTCCTCCTCCTTCTCCTCCTCCTCCTTTGTGTCTTCCTTCTTAAATAGTCTTCAGTGGACCAATTAGCGCCAATATTTATTTTTATCATTAATATTTATTTTTATCATTAATATTTATTTTTATCATTAATATATATTTTTATCATTAATATTTATTTTTATCATTAATATTTATTTTTATCATTAATATTTATTTTTATCATTAATATTTATTTTTATCATTAATATTTATTTTTATCATTAATATTTATTTTTATCATTAATATTTATTTTTA
>JAPQNM010002559.1:0-10375 GCA_029783475.1 Metacarcinus magister | reverse complement strand
TTCTATTTATCTCCCCCCTAATACGACGTAGCTGTTGTTTTGTTAAGGAGGACTTTACGGCTCTTCTCCGTCTTTCTCCTCTCTCCTTTCCTGTACTGCGACTTTAACGGACGCCACCAGCTATGGGTAACACTGTCATCAACAGCAGGGGCGTATGTTGGCTGCAGCTTTGCCGATCTTGACCTCTGCATTCTCAACGACTCACTGTTATAGTGCCACTGGCTCGTTCTCCGTGCTCGACCTGTCTGTATGTTCCTCTGACATCTACCTCGATTCTCCTGGCAGGTCACTGAGGACCTATGCGGGAGTGACCCACTACCCCATAGTCCTCAAGACACCGAGGTAGTGCCATCTGCTCGTGTCCCTCGATGGCGAATGGATAGGGTGGATGGGCTGCCTTTCGCCTTCTTGCTCAGGTGGATCACTGCCTTGAGGATTTAAGTGGGATACACAACGCAGTCGCCTATTCAACTGCTCTCATGCTCATGCGTGGTCCGCTGACACTCCGAGTCCCAACGGTCCATTCCTCCAGACTCTGGGACGTCCACCGCAGACCGGTGCGCGCTGGTGGTTTTGAGGAATGTAAGCAGGCTGTAGTGGAGCGTCGCCGGGCCTTGGGTCGTTACAAACGTCACAAAACCGACTTCTTCTACAGGGTGGCCTATAACAGGCCAGGGCTCGAGCGCAGAGAACTTTGAAGGAGGCACGTGCGTGCATCTTTTCGCTCCTTATTGAGCACCCTAACATGCCTAACACCAATATCAAAAGTTTGGAGCGTGTGCGAAGGATGATATCGGGGAAGCACATTCCTTCTGCTCCACCGCGTGCTAAAGATCAATGGCACCATCGTGGCGGATGGTGTTGCTGTAGCCAACGCTATAGGCGAGTCATTTGCACACATTTCCAGGCGTGCCTCACGCTCACCAGCTGTACAGCGTGAGCTTGCCTTCCAGGAGCGATATGAGCTGGACTTTTCGTCATTTGGGACGGAAACATATAGATGTACCGGTCACTATGCAGCATGTACTCACTGCTCTGTTCACCTGCAGTGACACATCCCCAGGAGCCTGATGGTATCCCCGTTATGCCATGATACGACTACGCACCTCTCAGATGACTCGCTCTCTCCTTCCTGCTTAATAGGGAAGCTTCATTCCTCCATCATGGAAGTTGGATACAATAATCCCGATCCCTAAGCAAGGGAAAGACCCTGCTAACCAGCTACACTATCGCCCTATCGCATTGACATCTTGCCTTATGAAGGCATTTGAAAAGATGGTTAATACCCGCCTCGTCTGGTTCCTCGAAAAGAACACTCATCTCTCTCCTGTACAGTATGGTTTTCGTCGAGCCAGATGGATGCAGATGGAATCTACCATCTGCCGTGCTTTTACGCAGAAGCATCACGTGGTGAGCGTGTTTTTCTCGATCTCGAGAAGAAACCATATGACACAACATGGAGGTATGGCATCTCCACGTCCTTTACTCCATAGGGCTGAAAGGCAACCTTCCTCTGTTCCTCCAGTCCTTCCTCAGGTATCGCACCATCAGAGGTCAGCTGGTTGGCACTGCCTCTCGGGCATCTATGTGCAAGAAGAGGGAAGTCCACAGGGTAGTGTCCTTAGTGTCACCTTATTTGGCCTGGCCATCAATGGCATCGCTGAGAGCTTACCACCAGATATCCAGTTATTATTCTATGTGTGACGACTTTTCCATCACCTATAGCTTCATCCCGCCTCGATGTTGCCTGAGGGCACATCCAGCTAGCACTGATCGGGTCACAATGTGGGCTGACTCACGTGGGTTTCGCTTCTCTCTCTCTCACGCGCAAAACGTTGACCATGCACTTTTCGCGGGTTGAGAGGCGCCTTCCGTGAGTCTGACCTCTACCTCTATGGTAGCAGACTCTCAGCTGCTGAGCAGACACGCTTTTTAGGAGTATTTTTGACAGTCGTCTCACATGGGTCCCTCATCTAAAAGACTTGAAGGCTGCGTGTTCTAAGCGCCTCTCTCTCTTACGGGTACTGTCCAGCCTCTCCTGGGGTGCAGACCGTACTATTCTTCTTAGACTGTACCAATCTTTAGTGCCGTCTAAGTAGGACTACGGCTGTGAGGTGTACTCTTCTGCCACTCCAGCTCGACTTAAGATGCTGGACTCCATCCACCACACTGGAGTCAGGCTGGCGACGGGAGCCTTTCGAACCTGCCCCATTCCAAGCCTTCTTTTGGATGCTGGCATATTACCGCTGGACTTGCATCGGTAGTCCATTGTCTGCAAGCTGTGGTTTAGGGCTCACGGTAATCCTGGTTGCCCTACACACTCTACTCTGTCAGACACCTCACTCGACAATCTTTATTCTACCTCCCCACGGTGTCCTCAGCCTCTTGGGTTTAGGGTGAGAACACTCATTCAAGAATTGTCCCTGCCTCAACCCTCCATAGCGGCACCGGGGCTACCCTCTATCCCGCCCTGGGAGTTCCCCGGCGATACAGTGTTTTGTCGCACCCTCGCCGGTGCCTAAAGCATCATTGCCAGACTTTGCCATAAAGTCCATGTTTTTAGCTCATTCTTTTGAGCATGAAGGTTGCATACCAGTTTTTACTGACGGCTCCAAATCCGACGCTGGCGTCGGTTATGGAGCCGTCTTCTGACTTTACCCGGTGTGGCACCCTCCCTGTTTTTAGTTCCGTTTTTACAGCAGAGCTTTCTGCCATTCTGCTGGCTCTTCGGGCTATCTATCCTCTCCAGGTGAGGAGATATGTGATTTTTACCGAATCCCGTACTGCCCTCTCGTCAGTCGAAAACCGGTTTTTCCCTCCACCCTTGGTGCTCCAAATACTTATCTGACTGCTACACAGTGCCGTAGACGGGGGTTTATACGATTTCCTTTTGCTGAGTCCCTGCACACGTCTCGGTCGAAGGGAACGAGAGAGCGGACGAGATAGCCAGGCCGCTGCTCGTCATCCTGTTCCCCCTTGCTCTGTTCCTTATCGAGACCTGTGTCCCTTCCATCAGGACTGCTGCACAATCGGTGTGGCAAGCTCGGTGGAGGGAATAAGGACCACTGCCAAGATGGGGAGATTGCTGCCGGGGTTGTACACCCCTCCTCCATATGAGAAGCGAAGCCATGAGACGGTACTATACGACTCGTCTTAAGACGGGTCACACACACTGACACACAGCTACCTTTTGTCCCGGGGCGTTTCAGCCTTATTGTGATGACTGTTTGGTCCCTTGACTGTGCGGCACTTGCTGGTCGAATGCCCAGTCTGGGGGACCTGCGAGAGCAATACCTCCCCCGATGCCGGGGAGAGGACGGAACCATCCACCTCTATCTCATCCTGGGGAAGATGTGCCTTACCCCGGGACATGAGGTTTCTGAAGTTTGTTGAGGAGGCCGGTCTTCTCCACAAGCTTTAAATTAGTAGTAAAATTCGGCGCCATATGACCACGTTGTTGCGGCGCCATGGTTTCAATTATTTTAATCATCAATCAATCATCAACAAGGTGTCAATGAAGGAGATGAATGCTGTGTGTGTTTCTCTACACCTTACTGAGATGTCTTCAATAATCAAACATTGATTGTTTGTTTAAGAGTTCCTTGCTGGTAGAAAGCTTAGAGCTATTGTCAAACCATCTTTAACGACTGTGGACTCTTCTGAATTATGTAACTTAATCATACTAAATTGGACTTACCCCCCCCATATCTATATTCTCCTACTGTCCCTCCTTACAGGGTCTGGTAAAAATCGGGATTTTTTAAAAATTATTTTTGTTTTCCCCTTAGCCAGTACCCTTTTTAATGTTAAAATTTCTCCGTGTTTAATTTGTTGACTTGTCGTGTCAATAGAGTAAAAATCATAGAATCGCCGTGGTCCTTCCACTCAAAAAGGTAGATATTCTTCCATCCATTCTAGACGCTTACCTACTTTTTACCAGATTCCTTTTGCCTAAGGAGAACATTTAGAAAGCATCTGCTGCTGTGAGATCCATAGTGTATGTATTTGAGGAAAACATCGCAAACAAGTCAAACATCTGCAAAACACCTCAAACACAGCAAGCTTACCTAAGAACATAAGGAAATTACAAAAGGTCCGGTGGCCTTCACGAGGGTAGTTACTGTTACTACCCAATACTCATTTATTACCTACACCCATCTCTCGTCCCTCTCCATAAAACAGATATGCCCAGACCAGGGATTGAACCAGGGACCTTTAGATCTCAGTCTAAACGCTCTCCCAACTGAGCTATCTAGGCGCACAAAGATGTCACTCTCTTTGTTTGGCAGATTCAACAGCATGTTCATCAGAAAATTACACACAAAATATGGATATAGATGAAAGGTGGACATAGGTTGTGTGTATATATACATCATACAAGGATGCCTCGTGTGGCCTTATTGGTATTTTCCAGATCACTTAAATTCTTATGTTCATATGCTTGGTTCACCGCTTTTGTTTGTTTGGTCCTTTCACAGTAAATATTTTCAGTGTAGAGTCGTGATAAGGAGTGCAATGCTTGAGTTATAATGATGGTTGTTGGCGTACATTATAGTGTAGACAATAGTTAAAGTAATAGGAATCGATTCCATGAGAACAGTGATTATTTTGCTCATCAAACCAAACACCGAACTCGTAGTTGGCGGCTGTGACTCCTCCTCACCGCTGCTGTGATGCCATCCCATGAGGCAGGCAGTGAGTGAGTGCAGCAGGCAGGCAGGCAGGCAGGCAGGGAGTGAGTGAGTGAGTGAGTGAGTGAGTGAGTGATGGTGAGTGAGAATATGTGTGTTTATGTTTTGTTTATATGTGTGTGTGTGTGTGTGTGTGTGTGTGTGTGTGTGTGGTGTGTGTGTGTGTGTGTGTGTGTGTGTGTGGTGTGTGTGTGTGTGTGTGCGTGTGTGTGTGTGTGTGCTGTGGTGTGTGTGTGTGTGTGTATGTGTGTGTGTGTGTTGTGTGTGGTGTGTGTGTGTGTGTGTGTGTGGTGTGTGTGTGTGTGTGTGTGTGTGTGTGTGTGTGTGTGTTTAAGGGTTTTTCTACCCATGAATAATTTACTATGAAAAAACCGAACCAGCAAAACGCGACGAGCAAATTTAAGTCTAGTGAGGACGTGTCTCTGGCTTGTGGGGGATGACGGGACCAGACTGAACATCCTGGCTCAGGGTTGTGCAGTCAGGCCTGGTGAAGGTGTTAGTACTGCTCTAGACGTTCACTGTGTTAGTTGAGCGGTGGAGTGAACCAGTTAAACGTCATTAATACAGTAGTTGTATTAAAACCTTCATCAACCAAGGTGTCAATGAAAGAGATGAAAGCTGGTGTGATTCTCACACCTTCCTGGAATGTCTTCAATAATCACAGCATTGGTAGAAAGCTTAGAGTTATTGCCAAACCATCTTTAACGAGTGTGGAATCTTCTGAATTACGTAACTTAATCACACTAAATTTGACTTTCACCCCATGTCTATAATTCTCGTACTGTCCTCTTTAAAGGATCTTGCAAAAAGCGGTATTTTTTTACTTATTTTTTTTCCACTTAGCCAGTACCCTTTTAATGTAAAACATGTTACAATTTGCTGACTTGTCGTGTGAATGGAATAAAAATCATAGAATCGCCGTGATCCTTACACTCAATAAGGTAGATATTCTTCTATCCATTTTAGACGTTTAACCTACTTTTTACCGGATTGCTTTTGCCAAAGGAGAACATTTAGAAAGCATCTGCTGCTGTGCGATCCATAGTGTAGTGTATTTGACGAATTCATCGCAAACAAGTCAAACATCTGCAAACACCCCAAATACAGCAAGTTTACCTAAGAACATAAGGAAGCTACAAAAGGTCCGGTGGCCTTCACGAGGCAGTTCCTGTTACTCCAAAACTCATCTATTACCTACACCCATCTCTCATCCCTCTCCATAAAACAGATATGCCCAGACCAGGGATTGAACCAGGGACCTTTAGATCTTCAGTCTAACGCTCTCCCAACTGAGCTATCTAGGCGCACAAAGATGTCACTCTGTTTGTTTGGGCAGATTCAACAGCATGTTCAAGAGAAAATTACACAAAAATATGGATATGGATGAAAGGTGGACATAGGTTGTGTGTATATATACATCATACATGGATTTCCTCCTGTGGCCTTATTGATATTTTGCAGATCCCTTAAATTCTTATGTTAATATGCTTGGTTCACCGCTTTTGTTTGTTTGGTCCTTTCACAGTAAATATTTTCAGTGTAGAGTCGTGATAAAGAGTGCAATGCTTGAGTTATGATGATTGTTTTTGGCGTACATTATAGTGTAGACAATAGTTAAAGTAATAGGAATCGATTCCGTGAGAACAGTGATTATTTTACTCATCAAACCAAACACCAAACTCTTAGTTGGCTGCTGTGACTCCTCACCGCTGCTGTGATGCCATTTCATGAGGCAGGCAGTAAGTGAGTGCGGCAGGCAGGTAGGCAGGCAGGCAGGAAGTGAGTGAGTGAGTGAAAATATGTGTGTTTATGTTTCTTGATGTGTGTGTGTGTGTGTGTGTGTGTGTGTATGTGTGTGTGTGTGTGTGTGTGTGTGTTTGTGTGTTTGTGTGTGTGTGTGTGTGTGTGTGTGTGAGTGTGTGTGTGTGTGTGTGTGTGTGTGTGTGTGTGTGTGTGTGTGTGTGTGTGTGTGTGTGTGTGTCTGTGTCTGTGTCTGTGTGTGTGTGTGTGTGTGTGTCTGTCTGTGTCTTGAAGGGTTTTTTCTACACCTGAATATTTTACAATGAAAAAACCTAACCAGAAAAGCGTTACGACCAAATTTAAGTCTAGTGAGGACGTGTCTCAGGCTTGTGGGGAATGACGGGACCAGACTGGATATCCTGGCTCAGGATTATGCAGTCAGGCCTGGTGAAGGTGTTAGTGCTGCTCTAGACGTTCACTGTGTTAGTTGACCCGTGGAGTGAATCAGTTAAACGTCATTCATACAGTAGTGATGTTAAAACCTTCATCAACCAAGGTGTCAATGAAGGAGATGAATGCTTGTGTGATTCTCTACACCTTCCTGGGATGTCTTCAATAATCAATCATTGATAGTTTGTTTAAGAGTCCCATGCTCGTAGAAAGGTTAGAGTTATTGCCAAACATTCTTTAACGAGTGTGGAATCTTCTGAATTACGTAACTTAATCACACTAAATTTGACTTCCCTCCCATGTCTATATTTCTCCTACTCTCCTCTTTACAGGGTCTGGCAACAAGCGTGATTTTTTTTTATAATTATTTTTGGTTTCCCTTATCCAGTACCCTTTTAATGTTTATCCATGTTTAATTTGTTGATTTGTCGTGTCAATAGAGTCAAAATCATAGAATCGCCGTGATCCTTGCACTCGAAAAGGTAGATATTCTTCCATCCATTTTAGACGCTTTACCTACTTTTTACCGGATTCCTTTTGCCTAAGGAGAACATTTAGAAAGCATCTGCTGCTGTGAGATCCATAGTGTAGTGAATTTGAGGAAAATATCGCAAACAAGTCAAACATCTCCAAACACCCCAAACACAGCAAGCTTACCTAAGAATATAAATAAGCTACAAAAGGCCCGGTGGCCTGCACAAGGTAGTTCCTGTTACTCCAATACTCCTCTATTACCTACACCCATCTCTCGTCCCTCTCCATAAAACAGATATGCCCAGACCAGGGATTGAACCAGGGACCTTTAGATCTTCAGTCTAACGCTCTCCCAACTGAGCTATCTAGGCGCACAAAGATGTCACTCTGTTTGTTTGGGCAGATTCAACAGCAGGTTCAAGAGAAAATTAGACAAAAATATGGTTATAGAATAAAGGTGGACATAGGTTGTGTGTATATATACATCATATAAGGATTGCCTCGTGTGGCCTTATTGGTATTTTGCAGATCCCTTAAATTCTTATGTTCATATGCTTGGTTCACCGCTTTTGTTTGTTCGGTCCTTTCACAGTAAATATTTTCAGTGTAGATTCGTGATAAAGAGTGCAATGCTTGAATTATAATGATGGTTGTTGGCGTACATTATAGTGTCGACAATAGTGAAAGTAATAGGAATCGATTTCGTGAGAACAGTGATTATTTTACTCATTAAACCAAACACCACACTCTTAGTTGGCGGCTGTGACTCCTCCTCACCGCTGCTGTGATGCCATCACATGAGTCAGGCAGTGAGTGAGTGTGGCATGCAGGCAGGCAGGGAGTGAGTGAGTGAGTGAGTGAAAATATGTGTGTTTATGTTTTTTGATGTGTGTGTGTGTGTGTGTGTGTGTGTGTGTGTGTGTATGTGTGTGTGTGTGTGTGTGTGTTTGTGTGTCTGTGTGTGTGTGTGTGTGTGTGTGTGTGTGTGTGTGTGTGTGGTGTGTGTGTGTGTGTGGTGTGTGTGTGTGTCTGTCTGTATTGAAGTGTTTTTTCTACACCTGAATATTTTACAATAAAAAAACCTAACCAGAAAAGCGCTACGAGCAAATTTAAGTCTAGTGAGGACGTGTCTCAGGCTTGTGGGGGATGACGGGATCAGACTGAACATCCTGGCTCAGGGTTATGCAGTCAGGTCTGGTGAAGGTGTTAGTGCTGCTCTAGACGTTCACTGTGTTAGTTGAGCCGTGGAGTGAACCAGTTAAACGTCATTCATACAGTAGTGATGTTAAAACCTTCATCAACCAAGGTGTCAATGAAGGAGATGAATGCTTGTGTGATTCTCTACACCTTCCTGGGATGTCTTCAATAATCAATCATTGATAGTTTGTTTAAGAGTCCCATGCTCGTAGAAAGGTTAGAGTTATTGCCAAACATTCTTTAACGAGTGTGGAATCTTCTGAATTACGTAACTTAATCACACTAAATTTGACTTCCCTCCCATGTCTATATTTCTCCTACTCTCCTCTTTACAGGGTCTGGCAACAAGCGTGATTTTTTTTTATAATTATTTTTGGTTTCCCTTATCCAGTACCCTTTTAATGTTTATCCATGTTTAATTTGTTGATTTGTCGTGTCAATAGAGTCAAAATCATAGAATCGCCGTGATCCTTGCATTCAAAAAGGTAGATATTCTTCCATCCATTTTAGACGCTTTACCTACTTTTTTACCGGATTCTTTTTGCCTAAGGAGAACATTTAGAAAGCATCTACTGCTGTGCGATCCATAGTGTAGTGTATTTGAGGAAAACATCGCGAACAAGTCAAACATCTGCAAACAGCCCAAACACAGCAAATCTAACTAAGAACATAAGGAAGCTACAAAAGGTCCGGAGGCCTGCACGAGGTAGTTCCTGTTACTCCAATACTCCTCTATTACCTACACCCATCTCTCATCCCTCTCCATAAAACAGATATGCCCAGACCAGGGATTGAACCAGGGACCTTTAGATCTTCAGTCTAACGCTCTCCCAACTGAGCTATCTAGGCACACAAAGATGTCACTCTGTTTGTTTGGGCAGATTCAACAGCAGGTTGAAGAGAAAATTAAGCAAAAATATGGATATGGATGAAAGTTGGACATAGGTTGTGTGTATATATACATCATACAAGGACTGCCTCGTGTGGCTTTATTGGTATTTTGCAGATCCCTTACATTCTTATGTGCATATGCTTGGTTCACCGCTTTTGTTTCTTTGGTCCTTTTACAGTAAATATTTTCAGTGTAGAGTCGTGATAAAGAGTGCAATGCTTGAGTTATAATGATGGTTGTTGGCGTACATTATAGTGTAGACAATAGTGAAAGTAATAGGAATCGATTCCGTGAGAACAGTGATTATTTTACTCAGTTAAACCAAACACCAAACTCTAGTTGGCGGCTGTTACTCCTCCTCACCGCTGCTGTGATGCCATCCCATGAGGCAGGCAGTGAGTGAGTGCGGCAGGCAGGCAGGCAGACAGGCAGGGAGTGAGTGAGTGAGTGAGTGAGAATGTGTTTTTTTGTTTTTTTTTATGTGTGTGTGTGTGTATGTGTGTGTGTGTGTGTGTGGTGTGTGTGTGTGTCTGTGTCTGTGTCTGTGTCTGTGTCTGTGTCTGTGTCTGTGTGTGTGTGTGTGTGTGTGTGTGTGTGTGTGTGTGTGTGTGTGTGTGTGTGTGTGTGGTGTGTGTGTGCTGTCTGTGTTTGAAGGGTTTTTTCTAAACCTGAATATTTTACAAATAAAAATCTTAACCAGAAAAGCGCTACGACCAAATTTAAGTCTAGTGAGGACGTGTCTCAGTCTTGTGGGGGATGACTGGACCAGACTGAACCTCCTAGCTCAGGGTTATGCAGTTAGGCCTGTGAAGGTGTTAGTGCTGCTCTAGACGTTCACTGTGTTAGTATACCCGTGGAATGAACCAGTTAAACGTCATTCATACAGTATTAATGTTGAAGCCTTCATTAATCAAGGTCCCCGCTGAGGGGA
>JAPQNM010002558.1:22500-30000 GCA_029783475.1 Metacarcinus magister | reverse complement strand
AGATCAGATCAGATGTTGTTGGAGGAGTTTTGTCTTTACAACGGCACTCCTCTGTCGTCTCTTTCAATTTTCACCACTGTTTTTACTTTCCTCTTTTCTGTTTTCTTTTTAACTAGTCACTGTGCTCATGTTATTTATTTGTTTATTTATTTATTTGTTTTCTTTCATCTTCCTGCTTATAGTTTATATCAGTCTTCTTTCTTTTATTTTTCTCTTTTTCTCCAAATTTGATGTAGGTATTCTTTTGTTCTTTCTATGTTTTCCTCTTGGAATAATAACTATGCTAAGATGTTATTTTCATTATCTAAATATGGACGCTGCAAGTTTACATTTTTCTTTCTTTCTTCCTGGAAAAAGGACACCACAAAATAAAGTGTTTGATGTGTTCTAGTTCTGCCCCGCACAGAGGAGGTGGAATGAAAGTGGAGACCTAGATGATAACCTGTAAAGAGTGAGGGCAAGAAATAATATAGGAGAAAATGTGACCATAAAGGAGGTTATTATAGATGAAAGTAAAGAATGAAGGGAAGTGATTGAACAGCTGACATGACGAAGGAAAGAATGGATAGGCTGTGACAATAATACAGAGAGACAGAGAGAGAAAAAAAATATTGAGGAGCGAGTGTAAGCATATCAAGGGTTTTATTAAAGTTGTTTTTTCTTATCTCATTTCCCATTTCCAATGGTCATGTTTGCTTCTCTCTCTCTCTCTCTCTCTCTCTCTCTCTCTCTCTCTCTCTCGCTCTCGCTCTCGCTCTCGCTCTCTCTCTCTCTCTCTCTCTCTCTCTCTCTCTCTCTCTCTCTCTCTCTCTCTCTCTCTCTCTCTCTCTCTCTCTCTCTCTCTCTCTCTCTTAATCCCTCTCTTAATCTCTCTCTCAATCAGGGGAAGAAGGAGGATCACCTACTAAGACGCACCTTTTAAACGGCCTAAAGTTTAACCAGCAAGGGTCATGTGTACCTGTAATCACCTTGCCTTAATCACTTGTATCACAGGTGGATGCTTGTCTCTACCTGCCGTGCTTACCTTCAGGCTAATTATGACCTTGTACTCGGGGGGGAAAAAGCTGTTCTAAGAGTTTGCTGTAAACAAGACCGAACACTTACTTCAATGTGTGGCAGATAAACACTATTCCTGCCTAGATCTACATACATACTTCACTATATTGAGAGGTTAAACATATAAATTGTGTATGTGTGTATATATATATATATATATATATATATATATATATATATATATATATATATATATATTGTTATTAAAAGTGTATAAACTAAAATGTTCAAGATGTTCAGTAATTGTTGTCAGTCCTTTGTTGAAGACTATTGTGTCCTCTTGCCTTTGATGGAGCGCTTGTGTTTTTTCTTCGTTGGTGCTCCAGTAATTGTCAATCTTTGTAATATCATTGCAGTATGTATGATATCTTTATTCTATTTCATATACTGATATATCTTTTAGAAATCTTCCACTTCCTCTCACTGCTCCGAGATTGTCAGGAAAGTCTGCTGACATTAACAATTAGAAAGTTAATGGACAGGGTACTTTGGGTGGGTGGTTATGGTTGTGAAGTGTTGTGAAGAGGTGTTACGTTGTGACCAAATGATGACTTTTTGAAAGTGTTGTAGGTCGTCGGTGAGTTTCTCTTTAGTGTCGCCCAAGACAACGTATAACAGGAATATTAATGGCGAATTGAACATTTCCTGTCCTTTACCTATGACCTTGACCTTTCAACATTACATGCAGTCAAAATATAAAGCAAGGGATCACAGATTGCAATGCATGTGTTGTCAGGAAGTTGCTAGCATACCGACAAACAAATAGATAAACAGACACACAAAAAAACAGATAAATAATCAAACAAACAAACAAAGCTATAATATAACCTCTTGCTCGAATTCATTGATGGTGGTATAATAAATATTCATCATCCTCCACAGTGGTGACCTTTACAGCGTCACACACTGGTTCATCGTCCTCCACAGTGGTGACCTTTACAGGGTCACACACTGGGTCCTCGTCCTCCACAGTGGTAGCGTTACCCACTGGGAGGGTGTTCAGTTCCTTGCGCAGGACTGCGTCTATCCTGAGCATTTGCTCCTGGAAGCGCCGCTCGCTGCTTTCCATCCTGAGCCGGAGGTGAGAGCAATGCGGGCCTCCATCTGGTCCGCGGTGGCTGTGCGGTAGTTGAACCGCTCGCACTGGGCGAGGCTCAACACACACACCACCACCACAACAATGGTGGTAATCAAGTTCATTCAGAATTTCTTTACCTTAATGTTGAGTGAATAAGTGTTGCATCTTGCGTTAACTTTGAAGAGCTAGCGAGGTCTACGGATGATTTGAACGGCGCTCAGTGCAAGGCTGTGTGTGTGGAGGCGGTAAGTGTTTGTGTGTGGTGTATGTGTGTGTGTGTGGGGGGAGGGTTGTCTGTGTGTGTGTGTGTGTGTGTGTGGAGGGGAGTGTGTGTGTATGTGTGTTATTCTGTTTCTATAATCATTTGTATCCAATTTATGTACTTTGTCATGTTATTCCTACTTATTGTCTCTCTCTCTCTCTTCTCTCTCTTTCTGAATTCACCATTTCTTCCTTGCATTAATCCTTCTCTTCTCTTCTCTTCTCTTCCCTTCCCTTCCCTTCCCTTCCCTTCCCTTCCCTTCCCTTCCCTTCCCTTCCCTTCCCTCCCCTCCCCTCCCTCCCCTCCCCTCCCCTTCCCTTCCCTTCCCTCCCCTCACCTAACCTCACTCTCCTCCCCAGGGTATGATTGCCTTGCGTCGCCAAGCCACCACCGTCACCCACGAAGACTTCATGGAAGCTATTATGGAAGTACAAGCAAAGAAGAAAGCAAACCTAAACTACTATGCTTAAATAACCTGTGTGTGTGTGTGTGTGTGTGTGTGTGTGTGTGTGTGTGTGATAGATTCATGGAAATACAAGTCAAGTAGAAAACAAGCTTGTACTTTTATGCTTGATTAACCTGTGTGTGTGTGTGTGTGTGTGTGTGTGGATTTGCTCAGCTCTTATTATTATTGTTATTATATTTTTCTATTATTTGTTTATTATATTTTTTTTTCTTGGATTACTAATTTGTATGTGTGTGTATGTGTGTTTTTTTGGATAGAAAAGTTTGTTCATCATCAATAAAGGAATTGTAGTAGTATTTTGTGTTTTATTTGTTCCCCCCCCCTCTCTCTCTCTCTCTCTCTCTCTCTCTCTCTCTCTCTCTCTCTCTCTCTCTCTCTCTCTCTCTCTCTCTCTCTCTCTCATCAAAATGTCCCAGAGATTGAAAGGACAATTGCTATTCAGTATAACCTACATCCACAATACAAAGTTTAATATTATACTAATTAAATAACTGAGTCCAGATTCGTGTTCAATAACCCCAAGATTCGTTATAAACAAATTTTCGTTATAACTGGTGGTGGAGAAGTTTTTACGAATTTTTCATGAGTACCCCTTACGGTTTTACTAGAAATCATGTTTTTATTTAATTACTCGAAAATTATGGGATTTACGTGGAAAAGGTATTAGATTATACAGAAAGAGCAGGAGACGCACGTTTGTATTTATGTATTTTTGCCATCTAATTAATAAAATGGCAAAAATTCATTGGACCTCAATTCTAATGTAAAATTTCTATCTCAAAAATCGAAAATCCTTCTCAACATATACGTGAAAAATCAGACGAATCAATGTTTACATCTTTCAATTTGCAAATATATGTTTCAGAATAGAAGTAGATTTTTTTTTACATCAGATGAAGAATAAAATGAATGAGAAAATAAATCTCCCCAGGTAAGATAAAATTCACGGTAAATAAATCTTGTTGCTACTTATCCCAAATGTTTACACGCCGAGTACAATCTTACCCTAACATTGATAAACCGGAATTACACCATTAATAAAAACTACTATAAACACCATACTAACACACACAAACCACCATACACACACCTATATAATCATCACAATAACAACATAAATAACCATAAAAACAATGAAAATAAAGAAATGTTCCAAGGAGTGAGATAAACAGACAGACCGATAGACAGACGAACAGACTCTCCCTCCTACCAACCTAGCCTCTGTCTGTGCCTGTCTGTGCTGCTGTTCCTGTCTAGTAATGCATTAAGGTAAGGTAATTAAGCCTATATAAGGACAGGTAAAAGTTAATTAAAGGTGTGTAGTGGGGAGGAAATGCCTTTGACCGCTTCGCTTACCTTCCTTTCTGTAAATTTTCTTCTCTTCCCCTTCCTCTTCCCTTCCCTCTCCTCTTCCCCTTCTCTTCTCTTATATTATTTTTCCTTGCCTTCTCTTCCCTTCCCCTCCCTTCTCCTTCCTTCTCTTCTCTTTTCTCTCTTCTTCTATTTCATTCTATTCTCTTCATTTATTTTCCTTTCCTTTCCTATCCTTTCCATCCTTTCCCTTCTCTTCTCTTTCCTTCTCTAACCTTTCCTCTGCATTCCTTCCCTTCCCTTCCCTTCCTTTTATTTAACCTTCTAAGGGTTCGCCACGCCCCTTAGCCAGCCCCTTTACCCACGCTAGTCGCACCACACACACACACACACACGTAGACACACAGCTAGCTTGGTAAGTGATTGCTAATTTACGTACTAGCTTGAGGCTCTTATTGGGTGATTCTCCTCTAACTAGTGTAAGGTTTTAGTGTATATTTAATCTGATATATTGATACCAGGTTACAATATTTCATTAGTTGTTTTAAGGTGTTTAGGGTGTTAGGGTTCATTGGTAGGAGTGTTGAAAGTAGAAGTGCTGAGGTTATTTTGAAGTTGTATTTAGCGTTAGTCAGACCTCACCTCGACTATGCAGTACAGTTTTGGTCACCGTATTATAGAATGGATATAGGATTGTTCAGTGGCGGTCCTGGCATTTCTGGCGCCCTAGGCGAGAACATGCAAAGGTGCCCGCCCCCTTCAGTGGAATTTCTCTACATTCAGTAACAAAACCGTTGTTACCTAACATTGTTTGCTAAGCCTTGTCAATGCAAGCAGCGGATTTGTTAGATTTTATGAGACACTTTATGCTAGCGTCTGTTAGTAAACATTGCTTGTTAAGGCCTTAATAAAAAGTTACTGATTGTCGTATTACAGCTGACTGACCATGCTGTGTCGCCCCTTGCCACAACTGGCGCCCTACGAAGCTGCCTATACCGCCTATGCCCAGGACCGCCACTAACTATACTTACATTCCAATTCCATTTTACTAAAGCTCAATAGAATGCACGTCTTTTACTCTTTCTTGACTATTCTATACATTTTTGACGTAAACCTCATACTTTTGGAGTTATTGAAAAAAATATGATTTCAGCCAAGGGGTGGGAAAACGTATTTTAGTTAGGTTAGATTAGGGGTTTTTGTTAATATAACAACACAGCTCATGAAAATTGGTACCAAGGGGTTCTCAAGCATGCTGATCACGAATCTGGAATTAGATTTGTCATTACTAAAATATTTTGTATTTTCCATTTTGTGGCCCGTAAATTCCACCAGAATTGAGGTCGAAGGAGTTTTTTCTCATTTTACTACGTAAATATTAGTCCTACAGGAAAATTGCATATATATAAAGTTATGCAGTTTGATCATTTCTATCTCATATAGTCATCATTTTTCCAATAACTCTAATACTTATGAAGAAAATAAAATTATGTGAAAGATATTATTGCATAATACTTTACACTGCTACATCTTTAATTACTTCCCAATTTCAATTTCCTATAGCTGAATAGAACGAATGTCTTCTGTTCTTTCTTTTATATTCCATACGTTTTTTACGTAAACCCCATACATTTCGAGTTATTTCAAAATATATGATTTATGTAAAAAATTCTAAGGGTGTACCCTACAAAATTTCATGCAAATTTCCATACCTCCGAATCTCATGAAAATTGGTACAATGAGGTTTTCAGTCATGCTGAACACGAATCTGGTCATATTTTCCTGATTACTATAATATCAAACTGTATTTCACCCTTGCTTACCTAAATTTTATAAATAACAAACACATAAATTGTGTAGAATTAGGATAAGTTAGGTTTTATGAGACACTTTTTGCTAGCGTCTGTTAGTAAACATTGCTTGTTAACTGATTGTCGTATTACAGCTGACTGACCATGCTGTGTCGCCCCTTGCCACAACTGGCGCCCTAGGTGGCTGCTTCTACCGCCTATGCCCAGGACCGCCACTGGGATTGTTAGAGTGAGTGCAGAGAAGGATGACCAAAATGATAGAAGGGATTCACAACCTAACTTACCTAACCTCAGATAGCTAATAATCGTGTGTTATAATTAAGATAGCTAATAATTGTCTTTTTTTGTGGATAATTAAGAGAGAGAGAGTGAGTGAGAGTAATTACCTTCTCAGATAGCTAATAATTGTGTGTTTTTCCTATGTATAATTAAGAGAGAGAGTAATTACCTTCTCATAGCTAATAATTGTGTGTTTTCTTATGTATAATTAAGTGTGAAGGTGTTTCGAGGTGACTGTCATATATATATAAGAGTAATAATAATAATAATAATAATAATAATAATAATAATAACAATAACAAAAATAATAATAACAATAGCAATAACAAGAACAAAAATAATAATAATAATAATAATTGAATTTCACCCCAAGTCATAACAAATACAAACAGATCAAGTGAGTACGTACAGCATAAGCAGAAATAAATAACAACAAAAACACATTAATCTCCCCTCCTTTCCTTCCTCCACAGGTCAGGTCAGGTCATTTGAGGTCATCTGGACATGACTGGGAACGGGATGGGGAAGGAGGAGAGGGAGGAGTTTAAGGGCAAGCATGGACCCGCCCTTATGAAGCTATCTGCCTATGTCCTAGCCCTTCGCCCTTGGTCATTCAGCGCCTCCTTGATGCCTGTCTTACTAGGGAGTGCCTTGGCCGGGAAAGCTACGGGTGAAATCAGCCTAGTGGCACTCTTCACCACGGCACTAACGGCACTCTCTGTCCACGCTGCCGGGAATGTCGTCAACACGTACTTTGATTACATAAAAGGGATTGATAGCAAGAAGAGTGACGACCGCACCTTAGTCGACCAGCTGCTGTCTAAGGATGAGATTGTGACGTTAGGTGTGATTTTGTACTCGGCTGGGTGTCTAGGGTTCGTCATTTTCACTATGATGACGCCTGCCCGGCTGGAACACCTGGCACTAGCTTACTTTGGGGGCCTATCCAGCTCTTTCCTATACACTGGCGGTGTCGGGTTTAAATACATCGCTCTTGGTGATGTGTTAATCCTGATACAGTTTGGACCAATGACTGTACTCTTCTCCTACATGGTACAGGTTGGACAGGTACACTGGGCCACTATACTGTACGCTATACCATTGGCCCTGAATACAGAGGCTATTTTACATTCAAATAACACCAGGGATATGGAGTCAGATACACGCGCTGGGATAGTTACGCTGGCTATTATAATTGGTTCCACAGCTTCTGAGGTTCTGTACGCTGTGTTCCTGT
>JAPQNM010002558.1:17500-20000 GCA_029783475.1 Metacarcinus magister | reverse complement strand
ATAATACAATAATAATTAAAATGGTAATGATTCGTATTAATTCACAAAACAAGTTATATATTTCTAGATCATGTTAATTCATTCATTTATTCAATCTTAATCAACCAAACGGAACTTAGATAATAACTACATGAATTAGGGTTTAATTGTTTATTTAGTGTGTGTGTATTTACCTAGTTGTAATGTGTGTATGTGTCTGTGTGTGTATTTACCTAGTAAGGTGGTGGTGTGAATTTCGTGTATGTGTGTGTGTGTGTATATTTACCTAGTTGTAATGTGTGTGTGTGTGTGTATTTACCTAGTTGTGATGTGTGTGTGTGTGTGTGTGTGTGCAAGTGAGGTACGTTAGACTGATCTAATAATCTTATCTATCTTATCATAATCAGCGAATTGACTAATAATATCACTACTAATACCACTGTCTAAAGTAGTTGATGTGTATGCACACATACATACACACACACACACCCATACCCATGCACACATACATATACACACCCATGCACACATTAGTAATCAGGATAGGACATGTGGAAATGGGTACAAGGTAGAAAAACTTAGATTCAGGACAGACATAGGTAGGTATTGGTTCACTAACAGATTGGTGAACGATTGGAATAGGCTGGATAGACACGTAGTAGGTGCCGAGTCAATAGGTAGCTTTAAAAGACGGTTGGATCAGAGTATGGATAGGGATGACGGGTGGGATGGATAATTATTGGATTATTCCAAGGGTGGGGGACAAGGAGGTTGGACAAACAGGTTGGTGTCAGGCAGCTTTGTACTGTATTAGTGTTTTTCTATACAAGGATATATGTTAATCATGTCAGATGTGTATTGTAGGTTTACTTAATGTTATCGGAACAGTATAAAACTTCTAAACTTTATTTTCTATTAGCTACGTTAGTTTACGGATTGTAAAACTAAGGATTGATGCACGATATGACATTTGTTTGTGCAATAAAACCACACTCTTGATAAAGCTGGTTTCACTTCACTATTTATATCTATCTATCTATCTATATCTACATCTATCTATCAATATCTACATCTATTTATATCTATCTATCTACACTATCGTAACCTATCTATCTATCTATCTATATATATATATATATATATATATATATCTACATCTATTCATCTATAACTATCTATTCATCTATCTATCTATCTATCTATCTATACATGGTAGTAATGTAAGATTTGGATATTGAAAGTAATTAGAAAAATAGATATACTTGATTAGATGATGATTGTTGATTTTTGGCGGGAGTGTAATGATTAAATAATAAAAAAAAACTTAATAATATAACTACACGACATGAAACACATATAAACAAATAAATATAAATAAATAAATAAATATAGATAGATAAATATGAACAAATAAATATACAAATATAAATATAATCTAGGAAGGAAGACTGTTGAGAATTTGAATCAGACTTAACTCAGTTTGTGATGGCGGGAGCGGGAGTACGGGAGTGTCTTACGTAGTGGCGCTGAAATTACGTATTTATCCGTGTGTCGTGTGTTGTGAGGCCTTACTGAGCGTGTAATAACAGCGTACAGTGACTAAACATTACCATATTACTACCAACTCTGCTCTACACTTACCATACAAGAAATAATTAGCCTGGAAGCTGACCAGAGATAAAATTTCCCGCCAAAATCCATGGAATGCATCACCTCACCTATTGGGAGAGATTAAAACAGCTTTAACATATACTCCAAGTCCATACAAAGGAGAAGAGAACAGTACAATTATCCTGTAGTTGTGTGGACAATGATAGAAGGCAGAGTATGACTTCAACTCTCCAATTCAAAAGAGATGTATCAAGGCGCCTCTAATGTTAACTAAAACTAGACCGATCCACCTCCTGCTTCTACATATATAAGTCCTATTTACCGGCGACAAGAGGGATTATTTTGACGTATTATTGTTGTCCCTTAAGCCAGTACCCTTTCAATGCAAAATAAATAAAGAAAGGAAGTCTTTATATAATAGTGACGTTAAATTCAAATCTGGGCACCGGGGGGGTGGGGGCGGGAGGTGACGAAGCGGCGGTGAAGCAGTTTGCAGCCGGCAAGGAACAGTGAGGGAAGACGGAGAACACATTATTCCTTGTCTTCTGCACTTCTTCCCCCACTGCCATTGTTCAACTGCCTGCCTTCGGTACTGAAAGACGTAAGTTGAATCCCCATTCATCGCTGAGTCTAACATTGGAGCACCAGTGCCAAGTGAGGAGAGTGATCAGTGGCAAGATGAGTGTTGACGCCGGACGGCCACCGGCGACGCTAACACACACACACACAACTCCTTCACCTCCCACAACGGACCTCCATTGTTTAACTGCCTGGTGCCTCGCCTTATACCTTACTGAAATCACCATTCACCGCTGAATCTAACCTTGGAAGGAACCAACGTGAAGTGAGTAAGTGAGGACGCTATCATAGGAGGCAGCAGCAAGATGGCGAGCGTGGACGGTGGTCGGCG
>JAPQNM010002558.1:10000-12500 GCA_029783475.1 Metacarcinus magister | reverse complement strand
TAAAAAAAATAATTTAAGAGTAGAGAGGTAAGGGATAAAAATATGGAAACAGATAGGACGTAGAAATAGTGGCTGTTCCACTACTACTTTGGCAGAGGTTGGATCTAGCAACCTTCATGAAGGAAGGACAGCAACCAATCAGCGCCTCAGTACAGCGACAGCAACCAATCAGCGCCTCCGTACATTGACAGCCACCAATCAGCGCCTCAGTACAGCGAGAGCAACCAATCAGCGCCTCCGTACATTGACAGCCACCAATCAGCGCCTCAGTACAGCGACAGCTTGGACCCCCGCCTCAACACTTCCACAGCTTGGACCTACTACGTTTATACACTACCCCTATATTCTGTCCTTAGTGGTGAATCAAGCACTGCAAATCTATAGTAAGAATTATGTTTGTTAAAACAAGTATTCCGTGTTCTGTGCGCCTGCCCGCGAACAAGACCGTGACGGACGTCCACCTGCTCGCCGAGCAGGTGAAGACGTGGTTGTGGTTCGAGAAGCGATCCTTCTGTCCCGTGATGAAGGTTCGTCTTCACCTTAAACGTCGAGTAAAGGTTTCCGACGCGATATACGAATACCCGAATTGCCGTTTGAACGTCGACTTCGAAAAAATGCGAGAACTGGATAGCGATTGTTTTACGAGACTGAAAATGAAGTGGTGTAAGAAGACGATCCGTAAGAAGGCGGTGAACCTCAAGCCTCTGTTTGAGTGTTTCCAAAACGATAACGAAAGCCTCGGTAAGATTCACGTTGCGTTAGATGTATCTTCTTTTTATCCGTTAACTTTTACGTTGAAAACCGAAACGAAGGAAGCCGAGGACAACACTAAAACGGCTTCTGAAAACAAGAATAAGGCTTCCGAAAACAAGGGAAACACTTCCGAAAACAAGGGAAACGCTTCCGAAAACAAGAATATGTCTACCGAAAACAAGATAAAGGCTTCTGAAAACAAGACAAAGGCTTCCGAAAACAAGACAAAGGCTTCCGAAAACAGGGCAAAAGCTATTGAAAACAAGGCAAAAGCTATTGAAAAAAAGGAAAAGGCTGCTGGAAACAAAGAAAAGGCTATTGAAAACAAGGAAAAGGCTGCTGGAAACAAGGAAAAGGCTATTGAAAACACGGCACAGGCTACTGAAAACAAGGAAAAGGCTGCTGGAAACAAGGAAAAGGCTATTGAAAACACGGCACAGGCTACTGAAAACAAGGAAAAGGCTGCTGGAAACAAGGAAAAGGCTGCTGGAAACAAAGAAAAGGCTATTGAAAACAAGGAAAAGGCTGCTGGAAACAAGGAAAAGGCTGCTGGAAACAAAGAAAAGGCTGCTGGAAACAAAGAAAAGGCTATTGAAAACAAGGAAAAGGCTGCTGGAAACAAGGAAAAGGCTATTGAAAACACGGCAAAGGCTACTGAAAACAAGGAAAAGGCTATTGAAAACAAAGAAAAGGCTACTGGAAACAAAGAAAAGGCTACTGGAAACAAGGAAAAGGCTATTGAAAACACGGCAAAGGCTACTGAAAACAAGGAAAAGGCTACTGGAAACAAAGAAAAGGCTGCTGGAAACAAGGAAAAGGCTATTGAAAAAAAGAAAAAGGCTTTTGAAAACAAGGAAAAGGCTACTGGAAACAAGGAAAAGGCTATTGAAAAAAACAAAAAGGCTATTGAAAACAAGGAAAAGGCTGCTGAAAACAAGGAAAAGACTATTGAAAAAAACAAAAAGGCTATTGAAAACAAAGAAAAGGCTACTGAAAACAAGGAAAAGACTATTGAAAAAAACAAAAAGGCTATTGAAAGCAAAGAAAAGGCTACTGAAAACAAGGAAAAGACTATTGAAAAAAACAAAAAGGCTATTGAAAACAAGGAAAAGGCTGCTGAAAACAAGGAAAAGACTATTGAAAAAAACAAAAAGGCTATTGAAAACAAGGAAAAGGCTGCTGAAAACAAGGAAAAGACTATTGAAAAAAACAAAAAGGCTATTGAAAGCAAAGAAAAGGCTACTGAAAACAAGGCAAAAGCTACTGAGAATAATTCAAAGGCTGCTGAAAACAAAATTAAGGCTACTGGAAACAAGATTGCAGTTAATGGAAACAAGAGTGAAGCTTCTGGAAAGAAGAGTGAAGCTACTGGAAAGAAGAGTGAGGCTACTGGAAAGAAGAGTGAGGCTACTGGAAACAAGATTGCAGTTAATGGAAAGAAGAGTGAAGCTTCTGGAAAGAAGAGTGAAGCTACTGGAAAGAAGAGTGAGGCTACTGGAAAGAAGAGTGAGGCTACTGGAAAGAAAAGTGAGGCTACTGGAAACAAGATTGCAGTTAATGGAAAGAAGAGTGAAGCTTCTGGAAAGAAGAGTGAAGCTACTGGAAAGAAGAGTGAAGCTACTGGAAAGAAGAGTGAGGCTACTGGAAAGAAGAGTGAGGCTACTGGAAAGAAGATTGCAGTTAATGGAAAGAAGAGTGAAGCTTCTGGAAACAAGAGTGAGGCTACTGGAAACAAGATTGCAGTTAA
>JAPQNM010002558.1:0-5000 GCA_029783475.1 Metacarcinus magister | reverse complement strand
CACACCCCAAAACACCCTAACACACCCTAACACACCCCAAAACACCCTAACACACCCCAAAACACACCCCAAAACACCCTAACACACCCCAAAACACACCCCAAAACACCCTAACACACCCTAACACACCCCAAAACACACCCTAACACACCCCAAAACACACCCTAACACACCCCAAAACACCCTAACACACCCCAAAACACACCCTAACACACCCCAAAACACACCCCAAAACACCCTAACACACCCCAAAACACACCCTAACACACCCCAAAACACACCCTAACACACCCCAAAACACCCTAACACACACCCAAACACCCAGATACACACTTTTTACATACTTTTACACCCTTTCATAACCCAAAACACACTTTTAACACACTTTCACCCGTCAAAACACAATTTCACCCACCAAAACCCACCCCCAACACACTTTTAACACCCCCTGTACTGAGAATGTCTCGGTATCTCCTCCAGAAAGTTATTTATGACTAGATTTTATTTGTGTTATTCAGAGGGTAATATAAGCTTGATAATATGTATAATTAAAATATGTATTTGTGTATATTGCTGTTGTGGTCATTCAAAAGGATAATTTGTATGTGACGTGTCAGAGGTGGTGACGTGGCGACCTCCCGCACTCACCAACTCAGTAGTTGTCTGACGCTGGCTCTGTACGCTGGCCAGCTGTGATGGGTTAACCGGGCACTTTGGGATTTAGAAAATACGCCTGTTATGTGGTTATGTGGGTAAGTCACGTATATTCATTATAATTACCAGATATTGAATGTTGTATATAATAACTGAACTATGTGGAATTATTACTGGTAGCCTGTGTGAGATTGCTTATGTATGTAATGCTTTTGGGGACGTTAGCATTCAGTATCAGTGTTAATGTAGGCATTGCGTTGCAGTGTGTTGCAGTGTTGCGGTTGGAGCAGTGAGACTCGTGTTGGTCACCAGTGCCATGATAATGGAGGCAGTGTGTAAGTTTTATACGGTTTGGATGTGAAAATGTTTTATTCTTTTGGTGGAATATATCATTACAGTGAGTATTTTCAGTGGCGATGAGGTTCAAATCCTATTGACCATGTTCACAGGTTGGACCCTACAATAGAGGAGTGACTTCCGGTGCTATTTCCATCGCCTGGTGAAACACACCCTAACGCACCCTACCCCCCTACAGGAGAAGGTGATGGCTAACGTAGAGGGTTGGGAGGTGGGGACATACCACGCTGACCCCATATACAAGACTACTACTACTACTACTCCTCCTCCTCCTCCTCCTCCTCCTCCTCCTCCTCCTCCTCCTCCTCTCCTCCTCCTCCTCCTCCTCCTCCTCCTCCTCTGGCCGCGCTGACGGAGAATATTCATAGGTAAGGTGTGTGTGTGTGTGTGTGGTGGGGGGGGGGAGGTGTATGTGTGTGTATGTGTATGTGTGTGTGTGTGTGTGTGTGTTGTAATAGTAGTAGTAGTAGTAGTAGTAGTACTAGTAGTAGTGGCATGATACCTTAGATAACAGATGTAAATAATGATTGTAATTTAGTAAATAGTAGATAAGAAATAATCAATAGAGGTTAGAATTGGGGTGACTGACCTTATAAATAGTAGTAATAGTAGTAGTAGTAGTAGTAGTAATAGTAATAGTAATAGTAGTAGTAGTAGTAGTAGTAGTAGTAATAGTAGTAGTAGTAGTAGTAGTAGTAGTAGTAATAGTAGTAGTAGTAGTAGTAGTAGTAGTAGTAGTAGTAGTAGTAGTAGTAGTAGTAGTTTTCAATAGAATTATCCAGTCATTCTTATATAACCATGACTGTTAAATATATTTGTATTGTCATATCCACACACACACACACACACACACACACACACACACACACACACACACACACACACACTTACATAATCCTTTCCCTCAATAAAAATAAATAAATAAATAAATGAATAATTAAAATACAATGTTTATATAGTGTTTAATATTATAGTAATGATAAAACTGATTCTATATTCGTGTTCTTCATCATTGAAAACCTTTATGTATTAATTTTCATCACATTCTGAGGTGGCAAAAATTTTCATGAAATTTCCAAGGTGACACCCTTAAATTTTTTTAACAAATCACGTTTTATTAAATAACTCGAAAAGTATGAGGTTTACGTAAAAGTTGTATAGAACAGTAAAGAAAGAACATAAAAAACTCTTTCTTTTGAGCTATAGTGGAATTAAATCGGAATGTAAATAATTGAGATATATATAAATATGTATTTTTCACAAAACTTTAACATAACTTACATTTCCTCCCAAACTAAGTAACATATTAGAAAACTGATGACACCATCTTATAGATCTCATCAAGGCCAATAAATTTATATACGTATAATATTTTTGTAGGACTAATAGTTTCGGAGTAAAATGACAAAAACAAATTCGACCTCAATTCGTGTGGAAATTTTTCGGGCCACAAAATCAAAAATACATTTCCCGCAAAACACACCCTCAACACACCCTCAACACACCCAAACACACCCTAAACACACCCTAAACACACCCAAACACACCCTCAACACACCCAAACACACCCTCAACACCCCCAAACACACCCTAAACACACCCAAACACACCCTCAACACACCCTCAACACACCCAAACACACCCTCAACACACCCTCACACACCCTCAACACACCCTCAACACACCCTCAACACACCTTCCCCCCACCCCCCCTTTGTACCCTACAGGAAGTACATTCTGCACCTCTTCAGTCTGGGGAACCGACCTGCAGTGACCTACTTCTGCAGGCTGCTGGGGGAGAAGGGGGAGCTGCTACTACAGGAGTTAGAGGCATTGCAGTGATAGCACCTCCTTCCTAACACTTCCTTCCTAACACTTCTCACCTTTCCTTCAGTTGTTTCTTCACTGTGAGAGTTAGTTCAGGTTAGTGTAGGTATTTCAGTTATTATTATTTGTGTCTCTCTCTCTCTCTCTCTCTCTCTCTCTCTCTCTCTCTCTCTCTCTCTCTCTCTCTCTCTCTCTCTCTCTCTCTCTCTCTCTCTTTCGTGTTAAAGCCAAAATATTATTATTATTATTATTACAAGATGAATATTTATTAGATTTTAAATAATGAAATAATAGAAGAATATAATAATAATAATTGATTAATATATTAGTTAGAAATTTAAACATTCCAGTTATTATTATTATTATTATTATTGGGTTTTGTAAAATATATAGTTATAATAGTAGTTATAGTAATAGTAGAAGTAGTAATAGTAGTAGTATATTTATAGTATTGTTGTTATTATTATTATTATTATTATTATTATTATTAATATTGGGTTTTGTAAAATATATAGTTATAATAGTAGTAATAGTAATAGTAGAAGTAGTAATAGTAGTAGTATATTTATAGTATTGTTGTTATTATTATTATTATTATTATTATTAATGTATAATTATATGCATTTAAGTTCATTAATTATTATGTTATTCTTGTAATTATATATATACTAATAATCTCACCTTTTCAATCTGTGTTCATAATAATAATAATAATAATAATGATAATTATGTATAATTATATATTTATACATATTATGAATTGCTTCCAAGTGTGTGTGTGTGTGTGTGTGTGTGTGTGTATTCAGAGGTGTACACATGTATACATTTGATATAATCTACATGTATACATTAACAAAAATAATATATATACATGTGTACTTTTCAAAAACGTACACATACAATACGTACATGTGTTATACGCTTATGTACATAAGAGTATAATACATGTACGTATTTCATATTCCATGTGTACCAAGTATAGGTTATGTACGTATAAGTTTCAAGAGGCCATGTACACTTTTATTGCTGTGTACGTATTCATGTGTGTGTGTGTGTATGTGCGCGCGCTTATAGGGTTATTTTCGTGTGTACATTCCAGTCATGTGCGTATATTATTTGACAGTCATGTACAACTTTCTAATATAAAAATAATGTATACATGAAATTGTGTTTATTTATTTATTTTTTGTGTGTGTGTGTGTGTGTGTGTTAGTGTTAGTCAGTCAGTCATACATACACACAGTTAATACACACATACATACATACATACATTTTTCATAATATAATTTTCAAAAAGGTTAAAAAATAAATTAAATTCACCATAAAATGCAGTGAATCATTTTATTTTCTTACACTAATAATAATAAATAATAATAATAATAATAATAATAATGACATCAAAAAATTACTGAATGAAAAATAAATAAATACATACAAATAATTATTAATCGATTTTTTTATTTTATTTATATTTATCTGAGGTCAAGTTTGGTTTTGTTAGGTTAAGTGAGAGAGAGAGAGAGAGAGAGAGAGAGAGAGAGAGAGAGAGAGAGAGAGAGAGCAAAATATTCCATCATTTCAACAAAACATAAACATAAATCTTTTCACGGGATAAAAAAAATATTTCGCCATATTTTCCATCCTTGCCTAGCCACGCCCATCTTTGCCTCCTCTGCCACGCCCATCACACGCCCCCCGCCACGCCCTCCGCCGCCGCCCATCCCTCCTCGGGGCTTTAAGGTTGCAACATCATAAGGGCGGGAGGCTTGAAAGGGCGTGCCAAGTAAGACTGAATGAGAGAATATATTATTATTATTATTATTATTATTATTGTATTATTTCATATATATAAGTTTCAAAGTAAAAATAATAATAATAATAATTAGAGAAAAAATAGCAATAATTTAACTAGTATTAAAATATTTACCTGAGGTCAGAGGTGGGTGTTTGAGGTCAAGGGTCACTCATTATGAGGTCAGGTCATCCTAGGTCACTTAGAAGTAGTAATAGTAGTAGCAGTAGCAGTTGTAGTTATAGGTGTTTCTAGTGCATCTAAGGCCTCACTCACTAACTGCATCTGATATCTTGTTATATTTCTTCTCCGAGTCAACATAACCATCACCATTCTGTCATCATCATCATTATCATTATCATCATTATCA
>JAPQNM010002542.1:0-7500 GCA_029783475.1 Metacarcinus magister | reverse complement strand
AGATATTGGAAATATCATTGCAGCATCTGATTCACCTAACTAAACTGTACAACTGTCATTATGAATATTTGTTCTATGACTAACAATTACGCAGTAAAATTAAACTTAATATTTATTTAAAAACATGACGTTCCTCCTCATTTTCTCGAAAGCTATTAGAGATATTGGAAATATCATTGCAGCATCTGATACACCTAATTAAACTGTACAACTGTCATTATGAATATTTGTTCTATGACTAATAATAACGCAGTAAAATGAAACTTAATATTTATATAAAAACATGACTTTCCTCCTCATTTTCCCGAAAGCTATAAGAGATATTGGAAATATGATTGCAGCATCTGATAGACCTAATTAAACTGTACAACTGTCATTATTAATATTTGTTCTATGACTAATAATTACGCAGAAAAATTAAACTTAATATTTATATAAAAACATGAATTTCCTTCTCATTTTCTCGAAAGCTATAAGAGATATTGGAAATATCACTGCAGCATCTGATAGACCTAATTAAACTGTAAAACTGAAATTATTAATATTTTTTCTATGACTAATAATTACGCAGTAAAATGAAACTTTATATTTATATAAAAACATGACATTCCTCCTAATTTTCTCGAAACCTATTAGAGATATTGGAAATTTCATTACAGCATCTGATAAACCTAATTAAACTGTACAACTATCATTATGAATATTTGTTCTATGACTAATAATTACTCAGTAAAATGAAACTTAATATTTTTATATAAACATAACTTTTCTCCTCATTTCCTCGAAAGCTATTAGAGATATTGGAAATATCATTGCAGCATCTGATACACCTTATTAAAATGTACAACTGTCATTATTAATATTTGTTCTATGACTAATAATTACGCAGTAAAATGAAACTTAATATTTATATAAAAAACATGAATTTCCTCCTCATTTTCTCGAAAGCTATTAGAGATATTGGAAATATCATTGCAGTATCTAATAGACCTAATTAAACTGTAAAACTGATATAATGAATATTTGTTCTATGACTAATAATTACGCAGTAAAATGAAACTTTATATTTATATAAAAACATGACTTTCCTCCTCATTTTTTCGAAAGCTATTAGAAATATTGGAAATATCAATGCAGCATCTGATACACCTAATTAAACTGTACAACAGTCATTATGAATATTTGTTCTATGACTAATAATTACGCAGTAAAATGAAACAATATTTATTTAAAAACATGAATTTTCTCCTCATTTTCTCGAAAGCTATTAAAGATATTGGAAATATCATTGCAGCATCTGATACACCTTATTAAACTTTACAACTGATATTATGAATATTTGTTCTATGACTAATAATAATGCAGTAAAATGAAACTTTTTATTTATATAAAAACATGACTTTCCTCCTCATTTTCCCGAAAGCTATTAGAAATATTGGAAATATCATTGTAGCACCTGATACACCTAATTAAACTGTACAACTGTCATTTTGAATATTTGTTTTATGACTAATAATTACGCAGTAAAATGAAACTTAATATTTATATAAAAACATGACTTTCCTCCTCATTTTCCCGAAAGCTATTAGAGATATTAGAAATATAATTGAGGCATCTGATACACCTAATTAAACTGTACAAATGTCATTATGAATATTTGTTTTATGACTAATAATTACGCAGTAAAATGAAACTTAATATTTATATAAAAACATGACTTTCCTCCTCATTTTCCCGAAAGCTATTAGAGATATTGGAAATACCATTGCAGCATCTGATACACCTAATTAAACTGTACATCAGTCATTATGAATATTTGTTCTATGACTAATAATTACGCAGTAAAATGAAACTTAATATTTATATATAAACATGATATTCCTCCTCATTTTCCCGAAAGGTATTAGAGATATTGGAAATATCATTGCAGCATCTGATACACCTAATTAAATTGTAAAACTGATATTATGAATATTTGTTCTATGACTAATAATTACGCAGTAAAATTAAACTTAATATTTATTTAAAAACATGATTTTCCTCCTCATTTTCTCGAAAGCTATTAGAGATATTGGAAATATCATTGCAGCATCTGACACACCTAATTAAACTGTACAACTGTTATTATGAATATTTGTTCTATGACTAATAATTACGCAGTAAAATGAAACTTAATTTTTATATAAAAACATGAATTTCCCCCTCATTTTCTCGAAAGCTATTTGAGATATTGGAAATATCATTGCAGCATCTGATAGACCTAATTAAAATGTAAAACTGACATTATGAATATTTGTTCTATGACTAATAATTACGCAGTAAAATGAAAATATATATTTATATAAAAACATGACATTCCTCCTCATTTTCTCGTAAGCTATCAGAGATATTTTAAATATCATTGCAGCATCTGATAGACCTTATTAAAATCTACTACTGTCATTATGAATATTTTCTCTAGTACTAATAAATACTGAATTTTACTTTTTTTTAAATTACTTTCTTCCTCGTTTTCTCGAAAGCTATTAGAGATATTGGAAATATCATTGCAGCATCTGATACACCTAATTCAACTGTACAACTGATATTATGAATATTTGTTCTATGACTAATAATTACGCAGTAAAATAAAAATGTATTTTTATATAAAAACATGACTTTCCTCGTCATTTTCTCGAAAGCTATTAGAGATAGAGGAAATATATTTAATAACATGAATTTGTTCCTCATTTTCCCGAAAGCTATTAGAGATATTGGAAATATCATTGCAGCATCTAATACACCAAATTAACTGTACAACTGTCATTATGAATATTTGTTCTATGACTAACAATCACGCAGTAAAATTAAACTTAATATATATTTAAAAAAATGAATTTCCTCCTCATTTTCTCGAAAACTATTAGAGATATTGGAAATATCATTACAGCATCTGATGCACCAAATTAAACTGTACAACTGTCATTATGCATATTTGTTCTATGACTAACAATTACGCAGTAAAATTAAACTTAATATTTATTTTAAAACATAACTTTTCTCCTCATTTCTTCGAAAGCTATTAGAGATATTGGAAATATCATTGCAGCATCTGATACACCTAATTAAACTGTACAACTGTCATTATTAATATTTGTTCTATGACTAATAATTACGCAGTAAAATGAAACTTAATATTTATATAAAAACATGAATTTCCTCCTCATTTTCTCGAAAGTTATTAGAGATATTGGAAATATCATTGAAGCATCTGATAGACCTAATTAAACTGTAAAACTGAAATTATGAATATTTGTTCTATGACTAATAATTACGCAGTAAAATAAAACTTAATATTTATATAAAAACATGACTTTCCTCCTCATTTTCCCGAAAGCTATTAGAAATATTGGAAATATCATTGCAGCATCTGATACACCTAATTAAACTGTCCAACTGTCATTATTAATATTTGTTCTATGACTAATAATTACGCAGTAAAATGAAACTTAATATTTATATAAAAACATGAATTTCCTCCTCATTTTCTCGAAAGTTATTAGAGATATTGGAAATATCATTGAAGCATCTGATAGACCTAATTGAACTGTAAAACTGATATTATGAACATTTGTTCTATGACTAATAATTACGCAGTAAAATTAAACTTAATATTTATTTAAAAACATGAATTTCCTCCTCATTTTCTCGAAAGCTATTAGAGATATTGGAAATATCATTGTAGCATCTGATACACCTAATTAAACTGTACAACTGATGTTATGAATATTTGTTCTATGACTAATAATTACGCAGTAAAATGAAACTTAATATTTATATAAAAACATGACTTTCCTCCTCATTTTCTCGAAAGCTATTAGAGATATTGGAAATATCATTGCAACATCTAATACACCTAATTAAACTGTACAACTGTCATTATGAATATTTGTTCTATGACTTATAATTACGCAGTAAAATGTAACTTAATTTTTATTTAAAAATATGAATTTCCCCCTCATTTTCTCGAAAGCTATTAGAGATATTGGAAATATCATTGCAGCATCTGATACGCCCAATTAAACTGTACAACTCTCATTATGAATATTTTTTCTATGACTAATAATTACGCAGTAAAATGAAATTTAATATTTATATAAAAACATGATTTTCCTCCTCATTTTCTCGAAAGCTATCAGAGATATTGAAAATATCACTGCAGCATCTGATAGACCTAATTAAACTGTAAAGCTGATATTATGAATATTTGTTCTATGACTAATAATTACGCAGTAAAATGAAACTATATATTTATATAAAAACATGACATTCCTCCTCATTTTCTCGAAAGATATTAGAGATATTTGAAATATCATTGCAGCATATGATAGACCTGATTAAAATCTACTACTGTAATTATGAATATTTTCACTAGTACTAATAAATACTGAATTTTACTTTTTTTGAAATTACTTTCTTCCTCGTTTTCTCGAAAGCTATTAGAGATATTGGAAATATCATTACATGATCTGATACACCTAATTCAACTGTACAGCTGATATTTTGAATATTTGTTCTATGACTAATAATTACGCAGTAAAATAAAACCGTATTTTTATACAAAAACATGATTTTCCTCGTCATTTTCTCGAAAGCTATTAGAGATATAGGAAATATAATTGCAGCATCTGACACACCAAATTAAACTGTACAACTCTCATTATGAATATTTGTTCTATGACTAATAATTACGCAGTAAAATGAAACTTTATATTTATATAAAAACATGACTTTCCTCCTCATTTTCTCGAAAGCTATTAGAGATATTGGAAATATCAATGCAGCATCTGACACACCAAATTAAACTGTACAACTCTCATAATGAATATTTGTTCTATGACTAATAATTACGCAGTAAAATGAAGCTTTATATTTATATAAAAACATGACTTTCCTCCTCATTTTCTCGAAAGCTATTAGAGATATTGGATATATCAATGCAGCATCTGATACACCTAATTAAACTGTACAACTGTCATTATGAATATTTGTTCTATGACCAATAATTACGCAGTAAAATGAAACTTAATATTTATATAAAAACATGACTTTCCTTCTAATTTTCCCGAAAGCTCTTAGAAATATTGGAAATATCAGTGCAGATTCTGATATACCTAAATAAACTGTAAAACTGTCATTATGAATATTTGTTCTATGAATAATAATTATACAGTAAAATGAAACAATATTTATTTAAAAACATGAATTTCCTACTCATTTTCTTGAAAGCTATTAGAGATATTGGAAATATCATTGCAGCAGCTGATACACATAATTAAACTGTATAACTGATATTATGAATATTTTTTCTATGACTAATAATTATGCAGTAAAATGAAACTTAATATTTATATAAAAATATGAATTTCCTCCTCATTTTCTCAAAAGTTATTAGAGATATTGGAAATATCATTGCAGCATCTGATAGACCTAATTAAACTGTAAAACTGAAATTATGAATATTTGTTCTATGACTAATAATTACGCAGTAAAATTAAACTTAATATTTATATAAAAACATGACTTTCCTCCTCATTTTCCCGAAAGCTATTAGAAATATTGGAAATATCATTGCAGCATCTGATACACCTAATTAAACTGTCCAACTGCAATTATGAATATTTGTTTTATGACTAATAATTACGCAGTAAAATAAAACTTAATATTTATATAAAAACATGACTTTCCTCCTCATTTTCCCGAAAACTATTAGAGATATTGGAAATATCATTGCAACATCTGATACACCTAATTAAACTGTACAACTGTTATTATGAATATTTGTTCTATGACTAATAATTACGCAGTAAAATGAAAATTAATATTTATATATAAACATGACTTTCCTCCTCATTTTCTCGAAAGCTATTATAGATATTGGAAATATCATTGCAGCATCTGATACACCTAATTAAACTATACAACTGATATTATGAATATTTGTTCTATGGCTAATAATTACGCAATAAAATGAAACTTAATATTTTTTTTAAAACATGAATTTCCTCCTCATTTTCTCGAAAGCTATTAGAGATATTGGAAATATCATTGCAGCATCTGATACACCTAATTAAACTGTACAACTCTCATTATGAATATTTGTTCTATGACTAATAATTACGCAGTAAAATGAATCTTAATACTTATACATAAAAACATGATTTTCCTCCTCATTTTCTCGAAAGCTATTAGAGATATTGGAAATATTTTTGCAGCATCTGATAGACCAAATTAAAATCTCCTACTGTCATTATGAATATTCTCACTAGTACTAATAAATACTGAATTTTACTTTTTTAAAAATTACTTTCTTCCTCGTTTTCTCGAAAGCTATTAGAGATATTGGAAATATCATTGCATCATCTGATACACCTATTTCAACTGTACAACTAATATTATGAATATTTTTTCTATGATTAATAATTACGCAGTAAAATAAAATCGTATTTTTATATAAAAACATGACTTTCCTCGTCATTTTCTCGAAAGCTATTAGAGATATTGGAAATATCATTGCAGGATCTGATTGACCTAATTAAACTGTACAACTGATGGTATGAATATTTGTACTATGACTAATAATTACGCAGTAAAATGAAACTTAATATTTATTTAAAAACATTACTTTCCTCCTCATTTTCTCGAAAGCCATTAGAGATATTGGAAATATAATTGCAGCAGCTGATACACCTAATTAAACTGTACAACTGTCATTATGAATATTTGTTCTATTACTAATAATTACGCAGTAAAATGAAACCTATTATTTATATAAAAACATGAATTTCTTCCTCATTTTCTCGAAAGCTATTAGAGATATTGGAAATATCACTGGAGCATCTGATAGACCTAATTAAACTGTAAAACTGAAATTATGAATATTTGTTCTATGACTAATAATTATGCAGTAAAATTAATCTTTATATTTATATTAAAACATGACTTTCCTCCTAATTTTCTAGAAAGCTATTAGAGATATTGGAAATATCATTACAGCATCTGATTATGAATATTTGTTCTATGACTAATAATTACTTAGTAAAATGAAACTTATATTTTTATATAAACATAACTTTTCTCCTCATTTCCTCGAAAGCTATTAGAGATATTGGAAATATTATTGCAGCATCTGATATACCTAATTATACTGTAGAACTGTCATTATTAATATTTGTTCTATGACTAATAATTACGCAGTAAAATGAAACTTAATATTTATATAAAAATATGAATTTCCTCCTCATTTTCTCGAGAGCTATTAAAGATATTGGAAATATCATTACAGCATCTGATACACCTAATTAAAATGTAAAACTGATATTATGAATATTTGTTCGATGACTAATAATTACGCAGTAAAATTAAACTTTATATTTATATAATAACATTAATTTCCTCCTCATTTTCCCGAAAGCTATTAGAGATATTGGAAATATCATTGCAGCATCTGATACACCTAAT
>JAPQNM010002536.1:235000-242892 GCA_029783475.1 Metacarcinus magister | reverse complement strand
GCTTATGTCGCTGTCCCTCTGCGTTGCTACTGACCGGCTTCTGGTTCTGCCATGAACTCCGAGGTCGGGTGATCTCACATTTTTGTGTGTTGATCTCAAGGCCAATTTCCCGGAGGGACGGGGATAGCCTTATGTCGGCATTCCCTATCGTCTCTAGGGACAAGCGAAGGTGCCATCGTCCAGGAACTCATAGGTGGAGGGGGGAAAGCCGAGTGCTCGTTATGGCAGGGTACCACGCTAGGGCGAATAAGACGGGCATAGAGGATCGCCCTGCTTCCGCACGCCGCGCAATGACCAGAGACGCGTGGAACAGACTGGAGCGGCGGGGGCTGTGAATAAGCCCTGTGATACAGCGGCGCGGCGGCAGGGAAGCGGCGGATTACTTCACGGAAGCACCGCGGATCTGGGACAGTATTGAAGGCGTTTGTGAAGGTCCAGCTTGAGGATGCCATGTCTGGAGTCCGGTGTGTGAGTGTCGACGTTAGTCGCGCACAAAAGTGGACTGCAGCCTTCGCAACGGAAAGCCCATCCGCACCCGACGCCAGTTAACGGGTTGTTAGTTCAGCAGCCAAGGCGGGAGGACATGCGTTTGGCAGGATTTTAGATGTTAGTCGTCTGTAAAATAGAACGGACAGCAATAGGCCGCACACCGCCCGTCCTTTTCTTAATGGCAGTGGAGACTGGGCCAAGTTAATGCCTCTCTCAGCGTGCTCGGGGATGGATACGTGCAGAGTTCAGACGCGACACCGGTAAAATTATAGTTCTAAAAATTTACATGTTAACATTAAAAACATGGATATATTTATTAGATCATGGCTAGAAATTAAACCGGAACATTTAGACTTGTTGGAGATGGTGGAAGCAAATTTAGAATGGGGGTTGGGGTGGGTTGGTGGGATAATGGGAATAAGCAACAGAAACATTACATACACGACGGTCATGAGAATAGCTAATGAGAACTTGTGTGCACGACAGTCATGTAAATAGACTTTTCTCATCATGTGCACTATGGTCGTGCATATAGACACTTCCTACCTCGACCTCATTGGTTTCAATACTGCCAATGCACTGTATCATAACCAATATGGGATTAGATTTTGTTCTTGTGATATCTATTGAGGGTTAGAAACTATTTTTTCTTGTGAGTTTTGCTGTTTTTTTTCATTAATCTGCTTTATTTTCTCTCGTAGAACAGATTAAGATAGGTTGATTTTGGTTTATTTAGAAGTTTTAAAAAAAATCTTAAACGATAATGATATACAATTAGCTACATTAACAATGATACTGGCATTACTTTACATCTTCACCAGAATGCTCTAGATAATTGAGTTATATTTTTATATTACCTGATGAATTCTGAAGTTTTCCTAATTGCATTTCCGTCACAAATTCTTAGTTTCTGAGATATTCAATGATTTCTATGAGACCTTCTCTTCGAGAATAAGGTAAAGTTTAGTTTGGTTTCAACAAGGTTTTATTATTTATCAATATAAGTTAAGGTTTGGTTAACTTAGGTTATGTTATGTTAATTTGGAAGATATCAAATGTTTTCTATGACCAAAAATCGGGGGTTGGGCAAGGTGCAGACGCTATTTTCTTTCGTAGCCACACGCCAGGTTTTGTGACCATCAGTGCATTGCGGGTTCATGTCGGAAATATGCGGCCCGGCATCCCTTCCACAGTATCTGTGGCATCTCCATCACTGACATGGTTCTTATGCTTGGGTACTCACTGACTTTCAGATTTGTATGTGCTGCTACCACAGCAATCACGTGCCTGCTGCTCATAATAATCAAACTTCTCTCAGCATTCATCCAAGAATTTATTCAAGCTCTTCAGAAGAGCAATAGCTGGTGTTAATTCGATGGTGGGACTTTGCAGCAACTTGCTACTGTGGTTGAAGCGCTGCAAAATGTCATTCCAAAGTTCACACATTAAGGCAACTACAATGGTGTCCAAGTGTTTGGGCAATTCATCTGCTTCATTTCATGTGCTGTCATTCTGAGTAGCATCGCCAGAGATTTCCCGGAGAGCACTTTGAAACCGCCTGAAAACTGCTTATGTGGCATCAGCTCGAGCAGACCATCGAGTATCTGATGGGTTGCTCTTTAACATGGGTCATCAGGACACCCCAACGATGTGTTGATGCTACAAAGAATGTATACAGGCGCTGTAATAATTAAAAAAATGAAACTGCTTCAACGCAACAATCCACAGCTGACTGATGTCACGTGCCTCTCTTTATATTTAATAGATGTCTAGGGGTATCTAAGAGCCAGTGACAAACTTATATTTATTTATTATAATCCAAATCTCCCGAGCACTTAATAACAATGTGTCCGTCACAGTAATATGTACATAGCTGATAATGTAGTGCCAATCACAACTCCAAGTCACAACTCCAGCCAACACAACTCCAACCAATACTACTCCAACCAGTCTACCTCACTTCCTACCACCAACCAAAACACATACCTTTGTTTTCACCACGTGGACCTCCACCACGTTACAGGACCTCAGCCCTCGCCAACCAGCCAAACCCCACCCCTGTGACCGAGAGAGAGAGAGAGAGAGAGAGAGAGAGAGAGAGAGAGAGAGAGAGAGAGAGAGAGAGAGAGAGAGAGAGCGCGTGACCCTGCTCTCTTCCTTATATATGAGCCCGCCTCTTTGTGACCTGGCTTGCCCTCACACAACTGTGTTCTTCCGCGCCTCCGCGGACTACACCTCACGTACGCCAACCCAACATTTCCTACACACAAGTACATAACACATCACCCATCTTATCTACCTACCACATGTATAACTCAACCTACATAGCAACTAATGCCCCCAACAAACCTCTACTAACCCCATACAACCTAATCTATACTTATTCACTACCTGGTACCCTGGTGACACCCGCGTCTCCCGCATCCTCCTCGCCAAGATGCTAACACAAGCCTAAATGCGGGAATCCGCCATCTTCTTACAGCTTCTCAGTTAAATGCACATGTCACATACAGGTACCATACTACATATTATTATACATATCACTACACTGACCAACTAGATTCAAAGAGTGGGCAGCGCAAGGAATATAGTCCACTATACTGTTCTTGTTTTTTCAAGATTCACTGCATGCCAGTGTAATTACCAGACATATTGCTGCCATTATCATATGTGTGATCACGGCAATTTTCGAAGTTGACGTCCTGATCTAACAAGCATTAAAGCAGAGTGTCAGCAAGACTCTGCCCGGTGTGACTGGAGATATTGATGAATGTCAGAAAACTCTCCACAGGTTGGTGATTGTCAGGGCCGAGGTGACTACCAATTAATATTATCTTTTTATAGAGTTGTGGGGAAGAATAATCATGGAGTATGATACCCCGAATATATTTACACACACACAAATAGCAAACAATAGGCTAGAAGCCAAAATAAATCACCAACGACGAACTGCTCGTAAACAATTACCAGAGCAGGGGTATGACACCCAAATAACTCCCTGTACAGCTGTTTTGAGGGTGAGATGCGTGACAGCAAAACTCGGCAACGTAGATTGCTCCTCAGACAGCAGGAAGGGTCGAATGGTGTAGGTACTGTTGAAGGGCACACTGGAAGGGAGCCCAAGTCTCCAGAAATGCCTTCGGAAATGTTGAGAACCAGCAGCAGGTGGTGAGGTGTTGTCAGGTGTGAGAGCTGAGGCGTTCTGTCCTTCTCCAAGCCGGTGGCGTGGAGCTTGGCTCGGTTAGACTACCCCCCTACCCCTGGACAAGGGGGTGGGGTAGTGGCGGGGAAAGGTGGTGAACAAGCGCCGGCAGACGAGAGTGGTAGTTCAACCACTAATTAGGGGAAGACGAGGCAGGTGCAGTTCCTCACAGTGATCCATCATATGGACATAGCGAAGACAGGTGGTTAGGTGGTCTGTATGGGTAATATCTGGAGTGGAGTCCACTGGAACTGAGAAGTACCGTGACATTGTAGTCTCATCCTTGATGAGACCAATGACTTGTTTACTCACCATAGCAATTCATTCTTCGCAAATTGTTTTTGACAAATATGAAGTGTGACCACGTCCGTGATTGGCATGAGTACTGGCACAAAAGTGGATCAAATTGTCCAATCAGCTCCAACACAGAGTATGAAAAGCCTTCAAGGACAAACGCGTACATGAAGAAGGATGCCATTTATTTATATAAAAATAAAAAAAAGGATTTTTTGTCATCGCCTGATAATTATAAAAAAAAATTTTTACTTTATATTTTTGTGGCCTGGAATTTTTGCTGGCCCTAAGGCACGTGCCGTATTTGCCTAATGGTTAATCCGGCACTGGGTACAGGTGGATGTTGGAGTCTGTTTGAACACTCCTGTGGCTTACATTACCTTCCTCTAACCTTCCCCACTCCTGCTGCATCAGATAAAAGCCACTCTTAATATATAAAGGTAGGAAGTTAAGCCTGCTGAGTGACAGGCCAGGACGTTATACTCCGAGCTACCGAACGTACGTGTGTGTGTGTGTGTGTGTGTGTGTGTGTGTGTGTGTGTGTGTGTGTGTGTGTGTGTGTGTGTGTGTGTGTGTGTGTGTGTGTGAGTGTGTGTGTGTGTGTGTGTGTGTGTGTGTGTGTGTGTGTGTATGTGTGTGTGTGTGTCTGTGTCGGTGTCTGTGTCTGTGTCTGTGTCTGTGTCTGAGTGTGTGTGTGTGTGTGTGTGTGTGTGTGTGTGTGTGTATGTGTGTGTGTGTGTGTGTCTGTGTGTCCCCCCCCCTCCCCCCGTCCGTGAGTGTCCCCCTTTGATGTTTAAAGGACAACATAACTCTTACTTCACATCCATTTCTTCCTAACTATTAAATCTTCTGTTGTTATGAGGCTGAACATGGTGATTATGCTCTTCATTACATTGGCTGCTCACAGTTAGAATTGTTATTATATATATTACAGATGTACAAAACTTTCCATTCCAAGATTCATATGTATCGAATATATCTGTATATATGTATATAAGTGTGTGTATATGTATGTATGCCCACATTATTTAATACATATCCATGTATAAGTTTGTATATAGACAAAAGGGGAGAGAGAGAGAGAGAGAGAGAGAGAGAGAGAGAGAGAGAGAGAGAGAGAGAGAGAGAGAGAGAGAGAGAGAGAGAGAGAGAGAGAGAGAGAGAGAGAGAGAGAGAGAGAGAGAGAGAGAGAGAGAGAGAGAGAGAGAGAGAGAGAGAGAGAGAGAGAGAGAGCGAGAGCAGAGAGAGAGAGGAGAGGAGAGGGAGGGAGGAGGGAGGAGGAGGAGAGGGAGGGAGAGAGAGAGAGAGAGAGAGAGAGAGAGAGAGAGAGAGAGAGAGAGAGAGAGAGAGAGAGAGAGAGAGAGAGAGAGAGAGAGCGCTATGCTTTAAATACGCAGCTCAGAGGTCCCGCAACCTCTTTGCCCCGCAGCCCCGCTGTCCCGAAGCCCTGCAACCCTACAGCCCTGAGGCCCTATAACATCGCAGCCCCGCAGCCCCACAGCAACGCAACCCTGCAGCTCTGCAACCCCCGTGCCCCGCAGCCCGACAGCCTCTCAGCCTCGCAGCCTTGTAGCCCCGCAGTTCCGAGGCCCCGCAACCTCTTTACCCCGTAGCCAAACTACCCCGAAACCCTGCAACCCTAGAGCCCTGAGGCCCTACAACATTGCAGCCCCGCAGCCCCACATCACCGCAACCGGGAGGCCCTGCAACCCACGTGCCCCGCAGCCCCGCAGCCTCGCAGCCTCGCAGCACCGCAGCTCCGAGGTCCCGCAACCTCTTTGCCCCGCAGGCCCTCTGCCCCGAAGCCCTGCAACCCTACAGCCCTGAGGCCCCACAACATCGCAGCCCCGCAGCCCCACAGCACCGCAACCCGGCAGCTCTGCAACCCCCGTGCCCCGCAGCCCGACAGCCTCGCAGCCTCGCAGCCTTGCAGCCCCGCAGACTTGCAGCCCCGCAGCTCCGAGGCCCCGCAACCTCTTTGCCCCGTAGCCCCACTGCCCCGAAGCCCTGCAACCCTACAGCCCTGAGGCCCCACAACATCGCAGCCCCGCAGCCCCACAGTACCGCAACCCGGCAACTCTGCAACCCCCGTGCCCCGCAGCCCCACAGCCTCGCAGCCTCGCAGCCCCGCAGCTCCGAGGCCCCGCAACCTCTTTGCCCCGCAGCCCCGCTGCCCCGAAGCCCTGCAACCCTACAGCCCTAAGGCCCTACAACATCGCAGCCCTGCAGCCCCACATCACCGCAACCCTGCAGCCCTTCAACCCCCCTGCCCCGCAGCCTCGCAGCCTCGCAGCCTTGCAGCTCCGAGGTCCCGCAACCTCTTTGCCCCGCAGCCCCGCTGCCCCGAAGCCCTGCAACCCTACAGCCCTGAGGCCCCACAATATCGCAGCCCCGCAGCCCCACAGCACCGCAACCCTGCAGCTCTGCAACCCCCGTGCCCCGCAGCCCCACAGCCTCGCAGCCTCGCAGCCCCGCAGCTGCAGCCCCGCAGCTCCGAGGCCCCGCAACCTCTTTGCCCCGTAGCCCCACTGCCCCGAAGCCCTGCAACCCTACAGCCCTGAGGCCCCACAACATCGCAGCCCCGCAGCCCCACAGCACCGCAACCCGGCAGCCCTGCAACCCCCGTGCCCCGCAGCCCCGCAGCCTCGCAGCCTCGCAGCCCCGCAGCTCCGAGGTCCCGCAACCTCTTTGCCCCGCAGCCCCGCTGCCCCGAAGCCCTGCAACCCTACAGCCCTGAGGCCCCACAACATCGCAGCCCCGCAGCCCCACAGCACCGCAACCCGGCAGCTCTGCAACCCCCGTGCCCCGCAGCCCGACAGCCTCGCAGCCTCGCAGCCCCGCAGCTCCGAGGTCCCGCAACCTCTTTGCCCCGCAGCCCCGCTGCCCCGAAGCCCTGCAACCCTACAGCCCTGAGGCCCCACAATATCGCAGCCCCGCAGCCCCACAGCACCGCAACCCTGCAGCTCTGCAACCTCCGTGCCCCGCAGCCCCACAGCCTCGCAGCCTCGCAGCCTCGCAGCCCCGCAGCTCCAAGGCCCCGCAACCTCTTTGCCCCGCAGCCCCGCTGCCCCGAAGCCCTGCAACCCTACAGCCCTGAGGCCCCACAATATCGCAGCCCCGCAGCCCCACAGCACCGCAACCCGGCAGCTCTGCAACCTCCGTGCCCCGCAGCCCCATAGCCTCGCAGCCTCGCAGCCCCGCAGCTCCGAGGTCCCGCAACCTCTTTGCCCCGCAGCCCCGCTGCCCCGAAGCCCTGCAACCCTACAGCCCTGAGGCCCCACAACATCGCAGCCCCGCAGCCCCACAGCACCGCAACTCGGCAGCTCTGCACCTCCCGTGCCCCGCAGCCCACAGCCTCGCAGCCTCGCAGCCTCGCAGCCCCGCAGCTCCGAGGCCCCGCAACCTCTTTGCCCCGCAGCCCCGCTGCCCCGAAGCCCTGCAACCCTACAGCCCTGAGGCCCCACAACATCGCAGCCCCGCAGCCCCACAGCACCGCAACCCGGCAGCCCTGCAACCCCCGTGCCCCGCAGCCTCGCAGCCTCGCAGCCTTGCAGCCCCGCAGCTCCGAGGTCCCGCAACCTCTTTGCCCCGCAGCCCCGCTGCCCCGAAGCCCTGCAACCCTACAGCCCTGAGGCCCCACAACATCGCAGCCCCGCAGCCCCACAGCACCGCAACCCGGCAGCTCTGCAACCCCGTGCCCCGCAGCCCCACAGCCTCGCAGCCTCGCAGCCCCGCAGCTCCGAGGCCCCGCAACCTCTTTGCCCCGCAGCCCCGCTGCCCCGAAGCCCTGCAACCCTACAGCCCTGAGGCCCCACAACATCGCAGCCCCCCAGCCCCACAGCACCGCAACCCGGCAACTCTGCAACCCCCGTGCCCCGCAGCCCCAGCAGCCTCGCAGCCTCGCAGC
>JAPQNM010002536.1:227500-230000 GCA_029783475.1 Metacarcinus magister | reverse complement strand
TTATTTCTACTACTACTACTACTACTACTACTACTACTATTATTATTACTACTACTACTACTATTATTACTACTACTACTACTACTACTACTACTTTACTACTACTTTATTACTACTTTACTACTACTTTACTACTACTACTACTTTTCTACTACTACTTATCTACTATTACCACTACTACTACTACTACTACTACTACTTTTACTACTACTACTTTTACTACTACTACTACTACTTCTTTACTACTACTACTTTTACTACTACTACTACTACTTCTTTACTACTACTACTACTACTACTACTTTTTTTTTAAATAAATATAAAACATAATAATACCTCCACCCTGCGTTTATTTCAAAGGGCTCCACGAATTGGAGGTCATCAGCCCCAACTCTGGTCGCTAATGACTGTGGCATCTAACCATAATATTCCTAACCCTAAGAATACATTAAAATTAACATATATCTATACTAACTATCTACCCCAAAATTTACGTCCTTACTCTATCTCTAACCTATCTACCACTCTCTACCACTGTGGCCTCGCAATCGAGGTCACTTATGTCCGTGTTGGAGGGAGTGGAATGTCTCGTACCCCTGAGACACAGGAGGGCAGACCGGAGCAGGGAGAAGGAGAGGCGACACCTCATCCAGGCGGCGACGGAGCTCCTTGGCTGGTGCTTCTTTGATGACATCAAGTCAGCTAGTCTTGAGTAGAAGCTCCTAGCCTTGGGGCCCATGCCGCCAGATGTGGTGAAGACCAGGGGCGTGAAGGTACCATGGTCGACTTGCAGGATCCTCTCACCGTAGGCCCTTGTCTTCTCCTGCTCGTTCCTTTGGTGGACAGCCTCGAGGGAGAGCTCGCGATGGGAGGCGGCCATCGGGTCGAAGATCCGGATGTCCAAATAGGCCCGCTGCCCTCTGGTCCAGAATCCCCGAGCACCGATGTCCACGCGAGCCTCAGGGGTGGTGTTGGCTGTCCTGTACCGCAGGTGTTCCCCATCTAGAGGCAGAAGAATTGGCTCGGTGGAGACGTCATGGCACACCTCCCTGAGCATGCTGGCTGTCAGGTCCCTCACCTCGTCGTGCCTGATACACACGAATACCCCCTTTTTGCACGTCATGGTGTGGTCGACATTGTTGGGGGAACCACACACACAGGTGTTAGGGAGTCCTTCCACTGGCCAGCCATACCTCAGAGCAACGGCATCGACAAATTCTTGTTTGTTGAGGTTGAAGCCCTTTGCTCTGATTGGTAGTGATGCTAGCCAGTTGGACGCTCCCGTCTCCTGTGCGATGTGGATTTTTCTCGCGGTATCTGGAGGCAGGATGGTCAAAAGGTGTTCAAGGCTGGTCTTCTGCCCTTGTTGCCTCTCTCATGAGATTCGTTTCTTTTGCTCAGCGATCGCACTTTGGTCAATTTCACCATGTGCGTCCTGAGCAATGATCATATCCGTGAGGGACCTGGTAAGGTTGATGGAGTTGAGGTTCTCCACCACAGCCAACTTCTCAGGAGAGGTGATTCCCATCCCGCCCAGTCTTGGAGGGAGTTCGAGCAACGCCCTCTCGTCATTCCCCAGGCCGGGAGATCTCAGTAACGCTGGTAGGAAGGTGTACTTTATAGATTCCTCCAGCGGTCTGAGGAGTGGGCTGATGCCTGGGATGGTGCGCATGACGAAGTTCCACCGATGTTGCAGGCCTTGCGTGTAGGCCGAGTAGGCTGCGTGAGGCTCAATCCTGGCCATGGCAGACAGGACATCGACCTCTTGCACCCACTCAGACACTTTCTCTCCGACGTACTCCTTCTTATACTCCTCTGTTCCGATAACAGCACCCAAATGCCGCTGTCCGTCCTTTGTTACCACTACTCCACTGCCATTGAAAATGTTTACGGCCCAGTCATAATGATCTGGTTTGACAATGAGGACGGATTTAGCGGCGTTGGGTGTGTATCCTATGGTAGGGCCATTGCCCTGTATTAACCCCCACCAGTACTACTACTACTACTACTACTACTACTACTACTACTACTACTACTACTACTACTACTACTACTACTTTACTACTCCTACTACTTTACTACTCCTACTACCACTACTATTACTACTACTTCTTACTACTTTACTACTACTACTACTACTACTACTACTACTACTACTACTACTACTACTACTACTACTACTTCTACTTCTACTTTACTACAACTACTACTACTTCTACTTTACTACTACTTTTACTACTACAACTTTTACTACTACTACTTTACTACTACTACTTTTACTACTACTGCTTTACTACTACTAGTCTCCATGCCACTGGTGTATTATTTTAACCTCCACACACCACCTGGCGCAGCTAGAATGCTGCACTGCTTACTCATTTATTTATCTTTTTTTAAGTCAAATATTTTCCATGAACCACCTGTATGACACATTATTTGATGACAGTACTCACCCACACACTGAGGACACTAATGACATAGCACTAGAAATTATTAACCA
>JAPQNM010002536.1:220000-222500 GCA_029783475.1 Metacarcinus magister | reverse complement strand
GTAATAGTAGCAGTAATAATAATAATATTAACAAATGCTTATATTTGGTATCACACCCACCCACACACACCAAAACACACACATACACACACACACACACACACACACACAACGCATCAGCATGGCTGTGGTCCGTGGCAACGCGGCTGCATTCACCACCACATGTTGCCTAACACCCACGCCTTCCTAATGGTCGCACACACACACACACACACACATACACACACACACACACACACACACACACACACACACACACACACACACACACACGCGCACGCGCGCACACCCACGCACACACACACACACACACATGTACGTGTGCACATGCACACGTACTTCCACATGCAATGCACACATTAGGTACACAGGTTGAGCGTCACAGCAGTCTGCGGGAAGGCGGGTGCAGCTGCCCTCACACACTGTGTTGCCCGGATAATAAATATGGGTGGAGGCGCCACTTAAAAAAAATAAATAAATAAATAAAAAATAAAATAAAATAAAAAAATAAAACACACACACACACACACACACACACACACACACACACACACACACACACACACACACACACACACACACACACACACACACACACACATACACACACACACCAACACACACACACACACATACACACACACACACACACACACACACACACACACACACACACACACAGTAACACACACACACACACACACACACACACACACACACACACACACACACACACACACACACACACACACACACACACACGCACACACACACACACACACACTCATACACGCACTGAGGCTGGGCACACGCGTCCAGCAACCTCACCGCTGCCGCTGGGGAGTCATGACAGACGCATTCGGCTACCACAGCCTCTCCTGCCCCTGGAATCCCGGCCGCCTGCCCCGCCACGCGGCTCTCAACGACTTGGTTTACCGGGCCCTGGCCGCGGCTGGCTTGGTAGCCACCCTCGAGCCACAAGGTTTGGACCAAGGGGACGGACGCCGACCAAATGGCATCACAGTCTTCCCCTTCAGGAGAGGCAGGATGCTGATGTGGGACGCCATATGCGTCAACACATTCGCGGTCACCCATCTCCTTGACTGTGCTTCTGCGCTGGCGCAGCCGCACGAGCGGCTGAGGAACGCAAGCGCAAGCGCTACACTGCCCTTGCCCTACGCTACGATTTCGCTCCTCTTGCCGTGGAAACGAGCGGAGTGTTGGGCCCGGCCTTTAACGACCTACTGCAGGACATCTGCAGGCGCGTCAGCCAACGCAGCGAGAAGACTGTGATGCCGTTTGGTCGGCGTCCGTCCCCTTGGTCCAAACCTTGTAGCTCGAGGATGGCTACCAAGCCAGCCGCGGCCAGGGCCCGGTAAACCAAGTCGTTGAGAGCCGCGTGGCGGGGCAGGCGGCAGCGTATCAGCCTTGCCGTGTGGTACATGGTAACGCGGCAGCGATTTGTGGGCCCTTGGCCGGCAACATACGTCCTTAGCCACACCTCACACAGCACTCCCGTGGGGGAGCACACCCACCCACACACACACACACACACACACACGCACACACACACACACACACACACACGCACACACACACACACGCACACGCACACATACATACACGCACACGCACACACACACACACGAATTCGGCCCCTACAACTCCGACAGCTGACCTCCAAGAAGAACGCTGAGGCCGGTTCCAGCCTTGTATCAGCTCTCACAGCCCTATGCCACTGTGCTATCATGGGACGCATTCCAGAGCAGGCCAGGAATGCATTCTTTGGAGCTAGCCTGATCGCCATAAAAAAAAAAGACGGAGGATTACGACCAATAGCCATCGGGAGCGTGTATCGCCGCCTAGTCTGCAAGCTGGTCGCCCGCCAAATGACCGCGGCCGTGTCCAAACATCTATGTCCCAGGCAACTCGGCGTCGGATCTCCTTTAGGCTGTGAGGCCGCAGTCCACGCAGTTCATGACTACGTCAACCGAAACTCCCCCAGCAACCAAGTGCTGGTCAAACTTGATCTCTCTAACGCCTTCAACTCCGTCAATAGAGAGACCGTGCTTAGTCAGGCAGTCTCACGTTTCCCAGCCGCCGCATCTCTTGTTTCCCAAGCCTATGCCCAACCTACCCCTCTCTACATCGTCGGCACGGTCATTTGGTCCTGCCGCGGCGTTCAGCAAGGTGATCCCTTGGGACCGCTGCTCTTCGCCCTGGCCATTGACCCCATCATCCAGAGGCTACGCTCTTCCCTGAATGTGTGGTACTTAGATGATGGCACCTTGGCAGGTCCCGTAGACACCGTCCAGGCCGACATCGCCACTTTAATCCCAGCCTTACAGCGCATTGGTCTAAACGTCAACAAGGACAAATGCGAACTCGTGAGACTGGACAACGCCGCCGTGCCAGCAAGACCCACAGCCGGCGAACCCACCCACATTCAGGACCCACCACTTCCGGTCACCAACAACGCAGGACCCTCAGAAGACGGACG
>JAPQNM010002536.1:212500-215000 GCA_029783475.1 Metacarcinus magister | reverse complement strand
CCCACGACGCCCACGCTGCTTTCTTAAGAGTACGGAAGGTACCTACTCTAGATTTGGAAGGTCGTGAGTACAGTAAGGTATCATTAAGGATTACAATTAAGTTTTGATAGCCAGGTTAGAGTGTGAATGGTGTGTGTGTTTTAAAGTGATTCTTTTCCAGGGTGAGTTTATTTAAATAAACAAAAGAAGCTTGTCAGTACTTGTTTATTTTGCCAAACACTCTGGGTACATTAGATTTAAGACTTAGGTGATCACAGAGTCTCCCGAAGAAGGTGAGTGAACGAGGTTGTGTTCGGAAGGCCTGTTATTCACCTACCAGAATTATATCGCCGCGAGTTTCAGAGAAATTGGTAGAAGATCCCGCAACAACTGGAGCCCGAACAGGGACTCGCGTGTACCCAGAGGTTTTTAAAGTAACTGGCCGTTGTCTTTAGGCGAGATAGAGTATAGCTAGCAAGCATGTCGGTCGCGGAGTTAAAAAGAGAGGCGGAGTCAATAGGACTGAACGCTAAGGAAACTAAGGATTATATCCTTAAGAAGCAGGCTGAAGCCGAGAAAGAGAGAGAGAGAGAGAAAGAGAGAGAGGAGAGAGAAGAGAGGGAGAGAGAGAGAGAAAGAGAGAGGAGAGAGAAGTAGGGAAAAGGAGAAGGAGGGAAGCTCATGCACTGGTTATGCAACAGTTAGCTTCAGTAAGGGAGAAAGAGAGAGAGGAACATGAGGTCCGCGTAGCCCAGGCCCGGCAAAATGAAGGAAATGGACGTCAAGGTCCCGCAGTAAGCGTACCCAAGTTAAAACTTGCTTCTTTCAAAGAGGGAGATAGAATCGAGATATTTATTGCTCGATTCGAAGAGGCAGCTGACGTCATGAATTACGACGCCGCTGCGAAGCGCTTACAATTCATGAGTCTTTTCGAAGGCAAGGCCCTAGAAGTAATACACCGCCTGGACGCACAGGCGCGTGATTATAAGGACATGAAGGACGCCTTGCTTGCGGCATTTGGGATGTCCGTTGACGAGCTGAAAAAACAATTTTTTTCGGTCACTCTAAAAGAGGATGAGACTGCCATTCAGTTTGCTGCTAGAATGAAAGGATATTTCAGTCAATGGCTTTCTAAGGATGGTGCTGAGGACACGGTAGAGGGGATTAAGGACTTATTTTTCAGGGCACAGTTTATTAAATCTTGTCCAGAAGATTTAGTCACCAGAATGAAAATGGACAAGGTAAACACCTTGGACATTATGAAGGAGACGGCTAACTCCTATTTTGAGGCGTGTGGAAAAAGGAGAAAGCCCACAAAAAATGTCCAAACCGAGTCGCCGGGAACGGGAAAAACTGTGTCGACCACAGGTCAGGGCGCCGGGGCAGTCAGTCGGCCTATCCCGCCGCAAAGAAACAATTATGCGTATCAGCAGCGCTATAGACCAGAGAATTACGGGCCGAGAGCGCCCCAAGGTAACTACGCCAATAGGTGGAACAAGGGCGCGGCAGCAAGACATGAACCTTCGCCTCCGCGTGGTAATTGTGATTGGAGACAGGCCGATAATGCTCAACCAATGCACCACGCCGGTCAGGGTTATAGCAGGCCACCTCTGCAATGACTAGCGGGTGCGACTGAGAATCAGTATGATTCTCGGTTGAACCTGAGTTAGGGCATGGTAGAAGATAGGAAGGTGATGGTGATGAGGGACAATGGGTCAACTATATGTACCTTCAGGCATAATTTGGCCCGAAGACATGAGTTTACAGGGCATAGGAGAAGGTTGTGGCTGCTAGATGGGACTGCCATATTTGCACCTGAGATACGTGTGAAGGTGAAAACACAGTTTTACTCAGGCTGGATCACGGGTGTGACGCTTGAGACGCCGCTTTACGATTTAGTAATCGGTAACATACCCGGCGTGACTAATGGGCGAAGCAAAGATGCGGTGACCCAGACGCCCGATGCGGTGTTAGACCCCAGTCATTTCAGGGGAAGCGAAGAGTTACCTAGCAGTGTAGCGCCCGGAATCGGTGCTGCAGCGGTGACGCGCGCTGCAGCCAAGAGAAGGGATACAGTTAGGCCCCTGGTGGTCAAGTCTCCTGGAGACTTGACTAACAGCGCTGAAGTCAGGAGAGAAATGGAGAGTGATGAGTCACTTCAAGGCGTTCGAAGGAGATGGATGGAGGGCAGTGTCGTGCGGAGTAACGAGAATCACACCAGTTTTGTCAAGCAGCGTGGCTTGATATACCGACGGGTGCTGAGTACCTCGGGTGAGGAGAAATTGCAATTGGCGGTGCCTGCAAAGTATCGCGAAGCTGTCATGCGATTAGGGCACTGTACGACCCTCGGTGGCCACATGGGCCGAGAAAAGACACTGACACGTGTCCAGGCACACTTTTACTGGCCAGGAATCGGTCAGGAGGTTGCCAGATTTGTGAGGTCATGTGACATTTGCCAGAAAACTGTGGACAGAGGAAGGATAAAGCCAGCCCCTCTCCAGCCTCTGCCTATCATTGACTC
>JAPQNM010002536.1:187500-207500 GCA_029783475.1 Metacarcinus magister | reverse complement strand
GTCTTGCCATGACTTACCTCCCGTCTCTCCCTCTCTGCCCAAGTCACCCTCAGTAACACCTGCCCCTCCCTTGTCATCCTCCACGCCAGCCGACTCGCTTAGCGAAGCGCTGCCCAGCGACACCGACAACCTTGCCCCCACAACACTCTCTGACGTCCTCTCGACCGCCAGACTCAGGAAAGCTGTATTGACCTCCCCTGTGGTAGTCACACAGACTGACCTTTGTTTGGTGCGAGTTGCCGTCAAAGGTGTGCTCCCCGGGACAGACGTCTTATGTTTGCCCGACTCTACCCGAGTGAAAGGTGTCGCTCTCGAGTCAGTTCTTACGACTCTCGAGGATGATGGTTCTTGCCGTATTGCAATTCAAAACCTAACTAATCATCCTATATTCCTTAAATCCGGCGTGACTCTAGGTGAAGTTCTCCCCTATCCTGCCCCTGTCACCCCTGTCGACTCATCCCCTTGTCATATTTCCTTGTCTACACCACCTGTCACAGACTCTCCATCACAGCCCCCTCCTCTACTTGCTCAGCATCTTGGTGATGTAGATTTCCCTGAGTCGAGACCAGATTTACTCGCCCTATTATCGGCTTACAGGTCCTGTGTCTCTTCCGGGTGAACCTCTGGGAAAGACCGATGCTGTGTACCATTCCATCCACCTCACCCCAGGCTCGACACCCACATACATGTTAACTTATCGCATCCCGCATAGCCGCAGGACGTTGATGGACGACGCTGTCAGAGCCATGCTGGACGAGGACATCATAGAACCAGCGGCCTCGCCATTCAATGCCCCGCTGTTTCTCGTGCCTAAGTCCAATGGTGAGTGGAGAGTCGTCGTTGATTTCCGTGGTTTAAACGCCGCGACGATTCCCGATCGATTTCCAATGCCAGTTTTATCTGATCTCCTCCAGTCAATAGGTGATTCCAACAGTGTATTTTCTACCCTCGACCTTCAGTCTGGGTTCTTCCAGGTCGAACTGGAAGAAACTTCACGGCCCTACACAGCGTTCACCACATCATCTGGCCAGTACGCCTTCAAGCGTATGGCCATGGGTCTTAGAAATTCACCCTTAACGTTCATGCGTCTAATGAACTCGACTCTCTCTGGCCTCTTAGGTAATTCGGTGTTTTGCTACTTGGACGACGTAATAGTCGCGTCCAAAGACCTTCCTGAGCACCTCGATACCTTATCGGACGTTCTGTCATGTTTCGCGAAAGCCGGTTTAACACTAAAACTCAGTAAATGTCAGTTCCTCAAACGTGAAATCAAATTCTTAGGACATAAAGTCGACAAAGATGGTATCCACACCCTTGATGACAAGATTCATGCAATATCACAGTTCTCGACTCCTAATTCTGCTGACGACGTTCGTAGCTTCATTGGTCTCGCAGGATTTTATCGCCAATTCATCAAGGATTTCAGTAAAATCGCTCAACCTCTCACATCACTGTTTAAAAGGAACATAGAATTTGAATGGACAGACGAGCGCGAGAATGCATTCACTACCCTCAAACAAACCTTATGCAACGCTCCCGTCCTCGCTTTTCCCGACTTCAACAAGGACTTTACCCTTTGCACTGACGCGTCAAACATCGGTATCGGCTCTGTCCTCATGCAACGTGACGACAACGGTAAATCACGCGCCGTTGCTTTCGCCAGTCGGTTGCTCAATGCTGCTGAGCGCAACTACAGCGTCACAAACCGCGAAGCTCTCGCAGTGGTTTGGTCACTTCGTCATTTCAGAGACATAATATTCGGATATCACATCCACGTTCTGACCGATCATTTCGCTGTCACAGAATTGTTCAAAGGAACCAGCTTAACTGGAAAATTTGCCCGTTGGCAACTCATCGTTCAAGAATATAATCCTTCATTCGCGTACATCCCAGGTAAAGCTAATTCTGTCGCTGACGCTCTGTCCCGTCATGTCGCTCCTGTCGCTCTACTTACAGCATCACAGTCACTCCCTACTCTTGAGGAAGTCAAATCCTCTCAACGCTCTGACCATTTCTGCACACGTTTCATTTACTACCTTGAGTCAGGTGATGCCAGTAACCTTCCAAGCTTGCCATTCTCCCCAGACTCCTTTCTGCTTCGAGATGAGGTCCTCTATAAATCAAATACTGTCATTTCTGAGGACGATGACTTACATCATGCATCTCAGCTTGTCATTCCAGAAGCCCTCGTGCCCACTATCTTGTATCACATTCTTGCTGGTCACCCAGGAAAAGATAGATCATTCAAACAAGCTCAAAGGTCGTATTACTGGCCTTCCATGCGGAAAGATATCACTCGTCACTGCCTCTTATGCGCCTCTTGCGCTGAGCATCACCCCTCTCTTCACCACGAATCTCCAAATCTCGCTTACCCTATACCTCATGCGCCATGGGACAGTCTGTCAGTCGACGTGTTGAAACTTCCTTTGACCGAGAACGGTTTCCACTACTTGCTCGTTTGCATTGATAGTTTTTCACGATTCAGTATCTTGGTTCCTCTCAAGGACAAATCTGCACGTTCAATTGCACGAGCACTGATAGACGAAGTTATCTGCCGATATGCGTCCCCTAAGGTGCTACTGTCAGATAATGGCACCGAATTCAACAATGCCATGCTCAAGGCTGTCTGCGAGTCATTTCATATCAAAAAGTGTAACATCATTCCATATTCCCCTCAGGCGAACGGAAAAGTCGAAAGAGCAAACCGTCGAATTCTCGACATATTATGTTTCATTGCCGGTTCAAGCTCCTCATGGGATGAACACATTCCATTAGTCGCGTGTTCTCTCAACGCTGCGATTCACTCATCTATCAACGAGTCCCCGCATTTCATATTATATGGCTCGGACAAGAAACTCCCATATGAGTTCCTCTCCTCTGAGCCTCGTCCGCTCTACTGCATCGACGATTATATAAGAAATCGCGTCTCAGCTTTTCAGCGAATCCATATTTCCGTCCGTGATAACCTTGTAGACTCTCAGGAATCTATGCTAAATAAACAGCATCAGCGCGCTAAACCGCACGAGATCGAAGTCGGTGACATCGTGTTCACCAGAGTTCAAGACCGCCACTCTAAGCTCGATCCGCTATTCGACGGACCTCACCGTGTGTCCGAAATCATGGCTGGCCATAAGGTAAAACTCCGCAACCTTAAGTCAGGCAGAGAGAATCTAGTTCACAAAGACCACCTCAAAAGAGTCGATCATGGATTCGAAGTCGAGTCTGTCTCTCCACTTCCCCGTCATGCGCCTGACAGCGTTGTGAGTCAGCCACCTTCCCCACCCCTTCCACTTGTTCCCAGATACAACCTGAGGTCCCGCCTGGTCTAGCAGCCTTTTCACTTCCTGTGTCATTTTCTGTATATATATTCATATTCTATTTTATGTACTTGTATTCGTGTGTTTTTTCCATTGTATAATTCAAAACAATATATTTTGCTTACAATGTAATTTTTTCTTTCTCCCAATAGATCTCAGTAGTGCTGTCGAAGCAGGCATCGGCACCACTGCCGAGGCAGATCCCCTTCCCTCTACGAGTGCTGCCACTAGTGACAACATCATACTTGTTACTGAAGGGACCGAACAAATAATACAAGTTCAAAGGTATTGGGAATATAATTTTTGTTCTAACATTTTCTGTTGCATGTAAATTCATACAATATATGAAGTGCTTACAGATACAGCAGCCGTACCCCGTTGTCATCCACTATTGGTACGGCATTCACCGGCGTCACCCACCGTGTTCGCATTAAATTTGATATTTTCATCGTACGAAGAGTTTCTAAAACACTTAGAAAGTTATCAACAGAATAATCTGCTATTCCTATGGCCTGTGCCTTATTATTGACCTGGTAAAGCATCTATCAAGTTATGTTAGGTTGATTAGGTTATGTTAGGTTTAGTTAGGTACGGTTTGGTTTAGTTATATAAGCATTTTATATTTTATTACCCAAAAATTAGGTACATGCCGTATTTATAAGTGAGCACTATAAGGTTACGGCTTACGTTAGGTTATGGTTAGGTTAGGTTAGGTACGGTTTGGTTCAGTTATATAAGCATTTTACATTTTATTACCCAAAAGTTAGGCACGTGCCGTATTTATAACCGAAAACTATGAAGAAATGGCTGCTGTACTTGTAAGCTGTGCCTACAATATATGTACATACATACTTCTGTTTTCAAAGACATGTAAAACAGTAAAATTTACTTGGATTAACAGTGATCCTTAAACTAATTATACTAAGGATATAATAATGTTTTCCAACAGTGAAGCTGCAAGGCACATACCCCTTGCCTCACCCTCACCACCATCAACCCGGCCACCTATCCAACCTAGAACTCCAGCCAGCCGACCGAGAACTCCAGTCAGCCGACCGAGAACTCAAGCAGGTATGTGTATGTTTACATATATTTACATATACAGTAAAACCTTGATATAACGAACCAATTGGGGCGGGGGGGGTCTGACGTTATATCCTAAGTTCGGTAAAAATACCAAATGAGTTCGCTATATACGGGGTTTCGTTTGTTAAGACGTGTTCATACAGAGTTGTTACAGGGGTACTGAATCTAAGTGTATTGGTGTATGTTACATTAGACACAAATTAACAAACTATTTACTGTAGGTAGTAGGTATGTAGTAGGTAGCAAGTGGTGAGAGCACGAGTGCGATCAACCCTTCATAGTGAGAGCTAACTGTGGACTTAGTGGCTTGCACGTCGGCATGTTCATGTTCAAACAAAGTGGAGAGTTCGGCCGACTCACCCCACGCCTTGGATATAACGAACTTTGGTCCGTTATATCCGACTTGGTTCGGCCAGGAAATGGCGTTTGTTATATCCGAAATTTGCTATAAGCGGGTTCGTTATATCAAGGTTTTTACTATATATATATATATATATATATATATATATATATATATATATATATATATATATATATATATATTATGTATTTTTTTTTCTTCTAATTACTGTTTCCTAATTTTTTTTTTAAATTACAACAGATGATTACTGTCAAAATTTTACAAATGGATTTTTTTATTCATTTTAGGTTATGGAGATGACTACCGCCTGGTGCCGGATGTTCTCCAAAGACAAGATGAGACTCGGGACCTCTTATCCAATCTAGTGGATATTGAGCGGCAGTCGCTGGAGTTCCAGAGACAGACTGCGTTAGCCCTGCAGGACATTGCTGCAAGTTTTAGGGCAGCTGTTTTGGCACTGAATGACATATCTGCACATAAATAATGTTTTTATGTGCAGATATTGTCTTTCCTTAGTCGCCAGCTGCCTTACCTAAGTGTCTCTCAACTCTGGAACGCTGCCTATAAGGCTGCATACACACCAAACGAGTCGACTCGACTCGTTTGGTTTTGGTAGCTTAAGGGAAAAAAAATATTTACTTACCTATTTTTACATTATATGAGTCACCCATATTACTTAATTTTATTATTCCTTGCTGTGAATGTTAACCTAATATAAAAAGAAGACACCCACACTGACCAATAATATACACAGTAACCTAATATCATAAATTAAATAGTTAAGGATGAATCATGAAGAAATACACTGACAAATAGTAAAACAACATTATATTTATAAAGAAAATATACATAATATATATATATATATCATATATATATATATATATATATATATATATACAAACATGAAGAGATGGATGCAGAAATACGACAGAATGATGTAAAGGATATGTGAAGACGAGTGTTAGGTTCTAACAGTTAGAACCTAACTATTTCTTTCAGTTAGAATCTAACTGAAAGAATTTGATACGATCTCCTGTCGTACCCTTCTCCCGGTTTCGTTGGCAGCAGCAGCAGCACCACCACCACTCCTAGGCCCCAAGTCATCATCGTCGTCTGCCTCCTCCACTTCAGCCTAAGGGAATAATAATTGCAGAGTGCTAATCATAGATTACTGGGGAAGAGGGAAGATGACAAATACATTGGTGAGCTGAGTCAAAGGAGTGACCATGACATAACTTGGGTCAAAATTATTCTTGACAACGGTGTAGAACAGCAGTATTAGATATACATACATACAGCTATCTTGTGTAGGCGGCCTGAAATTCAGTTAATATTTAGGTCAACTACTGTATCAGTTTAAACCCTAATCTGCACTCAATCTTAGTTACAGAAATAGTATAGAGTTTTCCTATACTTGATTTTGAGTTAAATGTATTGAAAAATGCATTGAAATTGTTTCACCTTAATTGAAACATCAATATCATAAAAACTGTTACAAGTATATAAGACTCAGAGTGACAGATAGGTAACAACATTTGATACAAAGAGTACCTGCGGAGGAGGTGGTATTCCACGTTCAACACATCGGTTGTGAAGGAGCAAGCAGCACGTGATGATTTTTGCACACCTCAAGGGTGTGTATTGCAGGGCCCCACCAGACTTGTGGAGACACCTGTAAATAGTGAGTTATTCAATAAACAAGAAGAAATTATTCAAACAAATATTGCTCTGAGATGGCAGCAGTTGTTTTAATAATCTCTGAACAGGTTGAATATGGCTATTTCATTGCATATTTTCAATTGTCCTATAGATATGTTTGTCAATTGTCAACTGCCGAGTGAACAGGATTTAACAGGAGTAATTTTTTACCTGAATCTACTTTTCAGAACACCAAACATTTGCTCCACCACGACACGTGAGCGTATGTGTGATCTATTGTAGTTTTCCTCTGGAACTGTTGCTGGATTTCTGACGGGTGTCATGAGGAATGGCTCCAGAGGATAGCCACTGTCACCTGCAATACATGTTTCATGAACTCCAGGACACAATGCATTCAGCTGTATACATTACAGGGATATTCACAATATCATATACAGGAAAATCTCGAGATAACACATGGACAAAAATTCATCTTTATCGATGATATTTTGTGTTGTGAATTATGCATTCAAACCAAAACATGAAACCCCATTATTAGACTGCACTATATACACACCAAGAAGAAGATAATCGCCGAATTCTCTTCCCATAAATCTTGTACGTAGGCTTGATGACTTCCAGGTAAAGGAGTCATGAGTAGATCCTTAAAAAAATTCAATGTATGTAGACTGGGTGTTTATCTTTTATGGCAGAATGTCAGATGCATTCAGTGCAGTTATATACTTATGTATTATCTATCTATTTTGTTCTGACATGTCACTCCATCCTGAAACATTCTACAAGATGAGCCTCCACCTCTACCTATCCAAACACTCCCTTCTTGCGTGTAAGTAAACCCTTCCCCTCTACTAGCACCACATTCATAGATGTATTCAATTACCTTATCCTTCTATATTCCCAGTGGCCTTCCTCTTCCTACTACAGCCCTTCAAATTCACTCATTATTGTTAGGAACTCTTTACTCTTCATGCTCTCTCATTAAAGGATTTTTTTTTATATCTAAGAATAAAATGGAATTTTTAAGAAACAATTTGTTACTTCTAATGTAACTTTATAAAGTTTATAGCAGAATTACTAACCAACTGTTACAGTTAGTATAATATTTATTATATACTAGAAAACCATTTAATGTTCTAAATTACCTGGAAATCTGACACAATAGCTGATAATCAAACCATCAGCATTACATACTACTTGTATGTTTAGGGAGTGGAACCCTTTGCGATTGATGTACAATCCTTCATCCACAGCAGGGGCTTTGATGGGAATGTGTGAACCTGTAAACAAAAATAGATCCTTTGAACAAATGTTTTATATACTTGATGACTGTGATAGAAGAGTCCCCATGTAGTACTGTATTTTCATTCTCATTTTGCTTTTTGCAATTCTTTTATTCTCTTCTCAATCATTTCTGTCACATACTCACATACATATGAGTAAGTATATATACTCCCTTAGCTATCTCTTTTCCCATACACGTGTATATATATATATATATATATATATATATATATATATATATATATATATATATATATATATATATATATGTGTCAGGGCCGAGGTGACTACCAATTAATATTATCTTTTTATAGAGTTGTGGGGAAGAAAAATCATGGAGTATGATACCCCGAATATATTTACACACACACAAATAGCAAACAATAGGCTAGAAGATAAAATAAATCACCAACGACGAACTGCTCGTAAACAAATACCAAATAACTCCCTGTACAGCTGTCTGGAGGGTGAGATGCGTGACAGCAACACTCGGCAACGTAGATTGCTCCTCAGACAGCAGGAAGGGTCGAATGGTGTAGGTACAGTTGAAGGGCACACTGGAAGGGAGCCCAAGTCTCCAGAAATGCCTTCGGAATGTTGAGAAACCAGCAGCAGGTGGTGAGGTGTTGTCAGGTGTGAGAGCTGAGGCGTTCTGTCCTTCTCCAAGCCGGTGGCGTGGAGCTTGGCTCGGTTAGACTACCCCCCTACCCCTGGACAAGGGGGTGGGGTAGTGGCGGCGAAGCCGGTGAACAAGCGCCGGCAGACGAGTGGTAGTTCAACCACTAATTAGGGGAAGACGAGGCAGGTGCAGTTCCTCACAATATATATATATATATATATATATATATATATATATATATATATATATATATAAAGTTGTTTGTGTGTGTGTGTGTGTTGGCAGTCAAAATTAGTAACATAATGCCTTGCATCAGTGCATACACATGAAATTTAAACATATACTCACCATCTATGGCCCCGATCACTCTTGGAAAATTCCTTAACCTCCTAAAGGCTAGAGCAGATGCCCTCAGCTCCTGAGGTGTTGATGGCATCTTGATCTGCTGCACTGACATGGTGTTGAGAATGTTAGTGACAGCGGTCACAGTCCTGCTAACACTGGACTGTGTTGGTCCTGAAGGGGAAGAATTGACAAGTATTATACACCTAAATCTTTAATCTGTTAAATACTTATAATAAATTGCACTCCCCAAATGAATAATGTTGATTCCTATGTGAAAAAAGCTTCATTATTCCACAGTTTAATACTATTTACATAATGCAATAACTGCACACAATTCACATATAAGAACATAAGAATATAAGGTAACTGCAAAAGCCCTATAGGCCTTCACGAGGCAGTCTCTGTATAACAGTGGTTCCCTAATTTTTTCACCTTGTTACCAAATTAAATGTACCACATTAGGCGTGCTACCCCTTTCACAAAATGTTGTCAATATTCATGTATATGTATATCCAAACACTAGCACCTATCATCCCTATCCATAAACTTATCTAATTTTACCTTAAAGCTCTCTAATGAATCTACCCTAACAACGTGCTCATTAAGTTTTGTTATTTTAGTGTAGGCCATAAAAATGTCCTTTATTTTGTTTTATTTCGTTTACTCTGTTTGAAGATAAAAAATTAAACACTAGTCCGATTAATGAGGTTGGGAGCAATCTTTGCCTAAGGAGACTGAATTAAAGCCAAGCATGTTGACTACTTATGTACTTAACAATGTATTTATGGGTACTTACCGGCAGTGTCTCCAATGACATGCTGAAAGGAGCCGCTGGCCAACATCCTTAGCGTCATTAACACTTGTGTTTGTGTTGGGATGGCCTGAGACTGCCTCGTCCTTCTTCTTAGATAGGGATCAAGCTCTTCTATCAGGTGAATGAGCTCGTGGCGAGGAAACCTGTAGTGTGCTATCAGCTCTTGGTCACTCAGTGCTAGAGGATCAAGGCGATCACGATAGCGACGCTCCCGTCTGAGAACCCGATCATGCAAAATAGCTACAATAATTTCAGCCATCTCTGCTTGCACTCTGACCACGCACACTACAAAAACAATAATAAAGGCATCGCTGCCATCGGACGTACGCTTCCATAAGGGCGTAGCTTTTATTTTCATGGAAACCTAGGTGTGTAGATCTAAAACTAGCTAAATATGATTATATAGCTATAATATTTTTTTAAAGATGCATTTCCTAGCACTTCACGCACGAAAAGAGCAAAAAACGCACTCCTACGACTGGGTCGAGCAGTCGTAGGATTTGTCGCAGCTTGTGACGTCACCGTACCCCCACAATCCGTTGGTGGATCCAGCGTAAGCGACTTACGAGAAAATACGACAAATTTCAGGAGCTACGCCGGCGTAAGTGTTTCGTGGATCCACGAAACACTTACGCCGGCGTAGCTCCTGAAATCTGTCGCTTACGCTGGATCCACCAACGGATTGTGGGGGTACGGTGACGTCACAAGCTGCGACAAATCCTACGACTTTGAATCGGCAGCACCTGTGAAAGAAAACACAAAAAAAACAGCAGAAAAAAAAAAGAAATACTCGGCAGAATTACTTCTTAAATCTAACATTCCACACTTTTTCAAGGAATTCTTTCACAGCCTCTATCATTCGTCCATTTGCCACACCATTCAGTCCCAACAGCAGCACCATCCACTCACAACCAGTCCTTCCACCCACCAAATTGATTTAATGCCCTAATTCATTCAGAAACACTCTCATCATATCCGTACGTGCTCTCTCTTAGCAAATTGACCCTTGGGAATTATGACAGGATGCTTAGTGTCATAGTCTAAGTTTGAAAACTCAAGACGGCCCTTAATTCTCAATAATCCTTTATCATCGATGAATGGGTCAAGTTTGTTTAATTTAGACCATTGAGGAATAGCTTTGTTACTCAAAAGTACCTTAATTTCTTCACCAAACACTTCTCTTTGGATGCAATAAATAATCTTAAGTTTAGCCAAATTAATCTCTTCAGTAGCAAGAAGGCCTTCCACTTTGTTCTGACTATTTTTACAATTCTTAATGAATCTTAAGACATAAGCTGTAACTCTTAACACCTTATCTAATTCACTATACTTATCTAAATCTAACAAAGGGGTTACTGGCACTCTTTGTACATTGAGACATACTGTACTTTCTATGCTTCTTTCTTCTAAATCAGTGACAACTGTGTTAACTTCCTTATTCTGGCATAGGGATTCTGTTAACATACTAGGCCCATACAACCACAGAGTATTATTCACAAGTTTGTCCGCCAACAGACCCCGTGTTATTAAGTCAGCTGGATTGTCCTTACTTCCACAATGTTGCCAGCAACTTGGAGGCGTTAACTCTCGGATCTCTTTTACCCGATTAGCCACAAACACTTCTTTCTTAGTAGCACCTCCTTGAATCCATGACAGAGCAATAGTAGAAATCTGTCCAACACATAACTCTAACATTACTATCTAACCTGAGGGCATTCTTAACAAAATTAACTAATCTTGAGCACAAAAGAGATCCCATAAGTTCTAATCTTGGCAAGGTAATTGTCTTTATGGGTGCAACTCTTGACTTGGAGGCTACTAATGACACCTTATATGAGCTGTTTTCCACAGGTACTCGCAGGTATACACATGCCCCATAGCCTTTTTCTGAGGCATCACCAAACCCATGTAGCTCTACATGACTAAGCTTCCCCCAAGCTTCTTGTGGATAATAACACCTGTCTATATGAAAGGACTTGAAACTTTGACTACTTAGGAGCCATCTCTGAAACTTTAACTTCAACTCTGATGGTAACTCTTGATCCCAACTTACATTCAATTTCCAAAGTTCTTGAAAAAGTATCTTGCCATACATGACAAATGGGCTAATTAATCCTAAAGGGTCAAAAATCTTAGCTATCACACTAAGGATGCTTCGCTTAGTGGAGACTACTTCTACACTAGAGTCTGGGTTTATGACATCAAAGGAAAAAGAGTCCTGTGAGTTACACCACTTCAGGCCTAACACAGTGTTAGGTTCATCACTACTTATAAAAGATACCTTGTCATGTGACCTAGAAGTGATCAACAAACTATTTGACACAAGCTTTGTAAGGTCCATACTAATATCAGAAAAAATGCTACGTGCTTGACAGAATTTCTCAGATGCTTCTATGGCAGAATCCGCACCACTCAGCCAGTTGTCTGTGTACATGTCAGCCTTCAAATCTTGCACTACACTAGTCTGAGAATACTTATCCAAATGATGTTTGATGGTGGCATTTAACAGAAATGGACTAGCTGTATTACCAAAGGGTACACGTGTGAACCTCATGTGCCGTACCTCATGTACTGTACCGTCGCCTCTTGGCCATAAAAATCTATGAACATCTCTATCGTTCCTTTGAACACTAATTTGCAAAAACGCCTTTGTTATGTCTGCTGTAATAGCAATGGGCCAACGACGAAAGCGAATGAGCACTTCAACCAAATCCGGGTTGAGCGAAGGGCCTGATGACAAACAGTCATTCAATGATACACCATTGTGACAGGAGGCAGAAGCATCAAACACAGGCCTTATCTTAGTACTTGAACTACTTAACTTCACTACTGGACGGTGAGGCATATAGTACACAGAATTCACACCTGAAATTTCCTCACTTGGCACCTCTTCTATTATGTGATCAGCCTCATAACCATCAAACACCTTTTGATACTCTTTCTTTAGCTCCTTATCTTGATCTAACTTAACCATTAGCTTACTTAACCTTTTACTGACTATACTTTCATTATTCAAAAGCTTTTCTTTGGCAGAATCATCCTTCCATGGTAGTGCAACTTCATAGCGACCATTTACAAACTGCACTGAACTCTCAAATTCTCTCAAGACTCTGGTATCACTATAACTTTCTACAAGTTCCTTAGACTTAATCCCTACAGTTTCCAGATCCCAAAACTTACTCAAATCTGAATCTGAAACAGAGGAGATACACAACAATTGTGGTGCAGAGTACTTAGATCTGTGAGTAGATTCATACAGCTTGCCACTTAACACATAACCAAATACAGACTTCATGGCTACAACATGGTTCCTTTGGAAGGCATCTACAGGAGACATCAATGTCCAATAAAAATCTAGACCAACCAATATGTCAATTTCAATTGGAGAATCATAGTGGTAATCATCAGCTAATTCAACATGAGAAAAGGAATTAAGCACTGAATATGGCACAACAGATCTCACCAACGGTTGACATATTCTGGGGATCTCAGCAACAATGATAGGTACCACTTTCTTGTCAGAGTCCCACAACTTTAACTTGAAAACATTTCTATGTTCATTCTTTCCAGCATTATGACCACCAAAACTAGAGTATGGCATAGGTGCACTAGTGATCCACTGTGGTTTACACCTTTTCACAAAGTTACTACTAACATATGATCTGTCCGCACCATTATCAAACATTACCTGAGCAATGACAACAGTACCATCACTACTACTCACTTGAACTTTGGCTGTTTGTAAAATGGTACAGTTACCACCTTGCCCTGACAGGAGTGCTACATCATCAGGCTTGTCACTATTAACACCATCTTCACTTTCTTCCTTCTTTGGACTTAATTCCAGCCGAACGCCACACATTACAACATTGTGGCCACCGTTACACTTTGTACACTTTATACGAGCTCTACACTCTCTTGAAATGTGCCCACTGTTCAAACACTTGAAACACAGGCCTAAGCTTCTTATTTTCTCACCCCGTTCTTTTCCACTTAATCTTAATACACCAAAACAATTTTCTGATTTGTGTTTCCTGCCACAGAAACAGCACATAGAGCTTTCTTGCTTGGCAAACGAATGGAGGGCTGCGGCTGAGTACACTTTTTCCTTAAAACCCTTATTTTCACTTTTCTTTTCTTCACTACTACTTTTCTTTCCTTTAAACGCTTCAGATCTTTCTAATCTTGAAATTTCCTTGTCTAAGAATTTCAATAACCAATCCAAGTCACTCTCGTGTCCATCACCATCCCTGGCCCACTCTAGCCGCAGTTCATTGGGCAAACGAGAGAGGATGATAGGTGTAAGAAACACTTCACACTGCTTCCCTGTGACGCCTAGTGCCTCCAAACTGCGGATGTGTATCAGAATCTCATCACGTAACTTCCACAGTTGTGCCACGCCCGTCGGTCCAGTGACGATATTGACATGACCCTTCAGCAATGCCTGGACGTGAGCAAATATAATCCTTTCCGGCTTGTCGTAGCGTTCCTTCAGCAGGTCACAGGCGACAGGGTAATTAGCACTGGTATGAGCTAGTCCCTTTACCACATTCATGGCATCTCCCTCCAACAAAGACATCAAATAAGTAAACTTACTGATCACTGGAAGTTCTGTTGCATCAATGTGGGAGGAATATTGATCCCAGAAGGACTGCCACTGGGTAACTTCTCCACTAAACTTTGGCAATTCCAACTTGGGTAACTTGACATTGGTGACTTCGGATTCTTGAGATCCACTTCTACTACCAGCTTGAAGACCAGCTGCTGCTGCTGCTGCTAACTCCCTTATCTTATCTTCAGCTAGTATCCTGGGCTTAGCACTTTTTGTTCTAAACTCATGTGCTTCGTCCAAAACTTGGTCAAGTTCTTCTTCGTCCACTTCAACTTCTATTTCTTCTTGCACTTCATCTAACTTAGCTAGTCTTCTATCGTATTCCTTGATGGCGTACTCAACTTGACTAATGGTGGTGGTGGAAGCTTCTAGAACATCACTCAGCGTCTTGGAAGCTCTCGTCACCCACCCTCGACTTGTACTTCTTGTCTTCTTAAGCTTCTCCATTTTATCTTCACTGCACATCTAACTTATCTTCTTAGGGGAGTCTTCCCGGGTCTGGGCACCAAAATGTGGGGGTTTCTTAAGCCCACATTGTGCAGCAAGTAAAATGTAGAGGGAGAGTCCACCGGTAGAATCAAACACCATTAGTCACCTTTGGCCTCTAATTTATTAAAAGAAACTTACATCTTAAGTGAACGAAATAACAACACATACATGACTTGAAATACCCACCAATAGAAACAATAAACATTACCACCTATTAATGCAACCTATCAAAGCATATTTCTATTCTTAGTCACTTCAAATATAAGCAATAGGAGGATATAATCAAACCACTGAAATATTACTGGAACTTAGGGAGTATAAAGAAAACGGTATAGTGTAGTGACATTTCTAGGGTAACTAATAAAGAAACTAAACTTAAGTGAATAAACACAAAACACCGTTCTAAATCCAACACTGACGACTGTGCGTTATGGCATTCGTCGCCAAACGCGCAGTTCTCGGCTGCTCTTGACTCCGTCCAACAGTGTGGGGATTTAAGTTTTCTGTTCCAAAGTGTATCGGTGTAGTTTTCAGTCAACGTAAAATTCCTGCTTTGCATATTTCTCTTGAAGGTCAGCCGATACCATTTCAAAATTCAGTTAAATTCTTGGGTTTGCAGTTTGACAGCAGACTCAATTGGAAAACACACGTAAATAATTTGTTAGTTCATTGCCATAAAAAAGTCAATGTCCTAAAATACCTATCAGGTACTTCATGGGAAGCAGACAGAAAATCTTTATTTATGGTGTACAAGTCCTTAATTCGTTCTCACTTAGACTATGGCTCACCGGTGTATGGTTCTGCGTCGGACGCAACACTCTTCTGTGCTTCAAATGCCAATTCTATGGTCATCACGGAAATGCTTGTCGTTCTGTTCACTCTTTCTGTGGTAAATGTGCTTGCGAGGGTCATTCGTCGGAACAGTGTTTGTCATTGGTAGAGAAGTGTCGTAACTGTTCAGAAGCTCACTCTACTTTCTCGCGGGATTGTCCTGCTTGGATGCTGGAGAAAGAGGTCTGTACCGTTAAGGCAGTCGAAGGCATCTCGTACTTTGACGCGAGGAAGCCAGTGAAGGAGGCGCACACCGCGCCTTCTCCAGGCGTTTCAAACGTGGCAAGCGTACAGATGCGTCCAGTGATGAAGTCTGTTTCGATTCAGACTGAGCCTCTGCCTGCTGCACCTGCCCCAGCTGTTTTCCTTTTTACGAAAACCTCATCTGCTCCTCCAACACCTACTACCAAAAAAAACAATCACACCTGCCTCTTTCTTCTCCTCCACTACAATCAAATATGTCTCTGCTGTCTCTACCACTCCACCAAAGAAAGAAAAGAACGCCAAGGATAATAATAAATGTAATTTTACAACCTTACAACACAATTCCTCTTCTCATGTCATCATGGCTACCGCGCCTTCGAGGAGGGGCTCACACGCTCGCTCCCTCGCGACTAGCTCTGGGGAGTTAACTATTGATGAAGCCATGCAGATCTCCTCTTGCAAGAGCCGAGAGAGGTCCCCGGCTAGCGCCTCCGAGCGCAAAAAAACTAAGAAACACGGCCGCTCTCATAACTCTTAAACTATTACGTTCAACGTTTTACAGTGGAACTGTAGAAGTATTCGGAATAAACTTCCATATTGGTCACTTTTAGTGAACTTACACAGGCCGTCCGTTATTTGCCTACAAGAGACGATGCTGGAGGATCATCCTGATCCTTCAGTACTAAAACACTACCATGCGTACAGAAGACACAACGGTCACGGCGTGGCCGTATACACACATAAAATACTACCATACACAGAAGTGACGTTGGATACCACTCTGGAGGCAGTCGCGTGCAGAGTGAAATTCAATGGCACGTATCTGGCTATCTATTCTCTCTATTTGCCTCCACCACTGAGTGTGCGACGTGACGGCCTACTACTGGCATACGGCCTGTCAACGGCCCGGAAGACTCCACTCGGTCTCATGGCAGCTACTGTAATTAACCCGTAAAGTGCGGCTGTGTGTAAGGGATTCAGTCCCTCAGTGCGGCTAAAAACGCCCGAAATCACTCAATGGCAAAATGAAATAAAAATTACATCATCGCATTAGTTTCATAAATGTGCAGCCGACAGTGAACTTATCTTTGACTTCAATTGTGTAGTTATCCGGTGACTTGCACAATTTAATAAAGATGCTGGCGAGATTTGGTAGTTTGTTTGAGAGAAAACGAAGCGGCTGCTTGAAGGTACACTAATATATATATATATATATATATATATATATATATATATATATATATATATATATATATATATATAATCATATACATATATAAATTTCCTCGATAAATCAGTTTTTTGGTGAATATTCAAATGATGTTTTGTGAGAAAATTATTCTAGCGGTTATATTATATACCGTTATATATATTCATATTAAATGGGATGGATAATCATACTTCAAATCATAATCATACAGAGAGAGAGAGAGAGAGAGAGAGAGAGAGAGAGAGAGAGAGAGAGAGAGAGAGAGAGAGAGAGAGAGAGAGTGTGAGTGAGTGAGAGAGAGAGAGAGAATGTGGAATGTGTGATCCCAGCCCTAGGGAATTGGATAACGGAAGTGTGACAGCTTCCCACCTCTCTCTCTCTCTCTCTCTCTCTCTCTCTCTCTCTCTCTCTCTCTCTCTCTCTCTCTCTCTCTCTCTTTTTTTCTCTCTTTTTTTTTCTCTTTTTTTTTCTCTCTCGCTCTTTTTTTTTCTCTCTCTCTTTCTCTTTCTCTCCTCTCTCTCTCTCTCTCCTCTCTCTCTCTCTCTCCTCTCTCTCTCTCTCTCTCTCTCTCTCTCTCTCTCTCCTCTCTCTCTCTCTCTCTCTCTCTCTCTCTCTCTCTCTCTCTCTCCTCTCTCTCTCTCTCTCTCTCTCTCTCTCTCTCTCTCTCTCTCTCTCTCTCTCTCTTTATCTACTACTCCTCCTGTCATGTTTCTCGTCCTCCTCCTCGCTATTATTATTATTATTATTATTATTATTATTACTTGTCTTTCGGAAGCTGGAGAGTGAGGTATATGATAAGTATATCAGAGCTAGGCCTCTCTCTCTCTCTCTCTCTCTCTCTCTCTCTCTCTCTCTCTCTCTCTCTCTCTCTCTCTCTCTCTCTCTCTCTCTCTCTCTCTCTCTCTCTAGTATCCATCAAAATCTAATTTTATATACGTATAGCAATGTGTAATCTAATAATGTCATATATATTTTTCACTTATAAAATAACCTATACGATTATACCGTAAAGTAGTGTACACAAAAGGCCAAAGTAATATAAAATAATGTGGATAATATAATTTTACTTATTAGTATATGCAACAAAACATTATATATATACATTATTACATATTATACATTATATAAAGAGGAGGCGGTGGTACAGTGGACAAGCGTTCGATCCCCCGATATCTGCTGGCCACTTGTCATTATTTGATATCACAGCCGAGTGGCCAAAGACTACCCAAATTTCTGCCATACTGTCCTCAGACGGGACTTACAATGTTATATGCATTTGAGGCTTTAGCAGCGATTAGCCTCGCACGTTCTCAACATATTCAAGTTAGAACGTAAACTATCGAGGCGTCACTATAAAAAAAAATCTAAAAAAACTTACGTCAAATAACAGGCAAGAGGAAAGTCCATCCTGCTTCTATAACAAAAAAAAAGAAGCCTACTGGCGCCAATGATTTATGATATAAAAAACAGAATATACATATTATTTACATATTATACATATTTTTTTTATATACAGTTTTATGTACATATAATTTACACTTGTTTCAGCGTGTGATAATCTTTGAAACAACTGTACAAGCATAATGCAACGTTGCATTCATTGCATTTTGACGTCACACGCATACGTCTGCTTGGGCGTCTGGTTGTGTTTTTGCACACATAGCAATCCAGACGCCTCTTCTGTCCATTTAAGGTCTCTGTAGGAACAGCAAAGTGGCGATTGAATACATCTGAGATGCGATCAGGCTGAGGTGCATGGCGGCGACTATTGATGGTGTTTGTGGGCTGACCAAACTCTTCAAGAAGCTGGAAAACTATGTTGTAAATAAACTCACGCAGTTTGAGCTTCTTAGAAGGGTCCATCTCCCGTTTGACTAGCCAGAAATTGTAGGCATTGAGCATAGTTATGTCTATCATGTGGAAGAAGAACTTATGGTACCACATGACAGATTTTCTCAAGCACTCAACACTACTTATCTGACTATCAGACTTGTCCACCAAACGCATATTCTTGGTATAGTCAATCACAACATCAGGCTTCATGATAATTTTCTTCGTATTATAATGAATTTTACCTGTGGTGACTATATCGCCTTTATGGATGGTGGAGAGGAGATGAACTGGCTTCTTGTCATTCCATTTGACAGCAATAACTTTGCCTGACTTTTCTTTTTGAATGAACAGGTCTTTTTTACGTCGCTTCTTATCATCGTCTGAGCTTGGGTTGTCAAGGATAGTTTTATCTCCATTGAACTTTGGCATAAACTTTCTGTTTTTCCGTACAGTTCCACATGACCCCGTGTTGTTGTCATGTAGAAACTGACAGAGAGCTGGACTGGTATACCAATTGTCAGTGTAAGAATATGACCCCGGCCCATGTAGGGTGCCATCATCTTTTTGACAATGGCACCAGACATGCCCACTGGGTCATTCTTGCTGGCCTTTGGTATATCAATGTCTGTGCCTGTGTACACAATCATGTCAAGCACAATTCCTGTATCACAGTCACACAGCACAAAAAGTTTGATGCTAAAGCGATGCCTCTTTGTCGGGATGTACTGTTTGAAGACGAGGCGTCCCTTGAATAAGATAATTGACTCGTCGACCACCATCTTCTGGAAGGGATAGAAATACTTTTTGTACCGTGTAAGGAACATAGAAAGTATTTCTCTCACCTCCCAGATACGGTCGCCGGTGATACGATTTTCATTGTCTGCATAGTACAGAAAACTAAGCAGCAATAAAAATCTATCACGAGTCATATACTTATTGAAGATAGGGGTACTAACGAGGGAGTCATTACGCCAGTAATGCTGGAGAACATGCTTTTTACAAAGCGGCATCACCAGCATCAAGGCGATAAAAACGAGCAGCTCCCTGGAAGTGGTGTCTACCCATTGCCGGAACCTGGACTTTGGGGCGAAGGCATTCATTCGCTGAGACTCCCAACGGTAATAGTTGTTGGTCTTCTCAGCAATGTATGACATCACCTCGTCATCCAAGAAGGCACGGAAGAAATCACTCTCCTTTGCCTCGTCGTTGCAGGGCCAGTCTTTAGTAATACCACTCCTGTCACTTTGAAACTCGTGCAGATCTGGTACAAAGTCTGACCCCTCCGACCAGACAAACGAGAAGCCAGAGGGCTCACTCAAGCGGGGCTGCCTCTCAT